>JAHLWZ010000806.1:0-133980 GCA_020536535.1 Pelomyxa schiedti
GAAGAATCAACCTCAACTGACCTCTTATCTACATTACACAAGCTCCGCACAGCATCGCCGGCTGAGGCGATTGCTCTGCTAGAAGGGAGCCCAGAAGTGGCTTCCCTTTTCGAAGTCGTCCCACCCCTTGCAACAGACATCCAAGATGCCATTGCGTGGGTGAAAACCACAATGAACATCAAAGTCCCAAGGAAAAAGTATGCACCTTTTCCGGAAATCCCAGCCAAAACTACCCTTTTTGCACAAATGCTGGACCCAGAAACTGGAACACTCACTAGCGACTCCAAAAGGAAGGATGAAATCACCCGCAACTTCTGGGCACCTCTCCTCGGCCCAATTTCGTCTGACCCAGAAGCCCGGCAGGAGTTACTGTCCAAGTATACCCGGAAACTTACCCCAATCCCAGACCTTACCCTGGACGATTTGGAAGGAGCGATTATGAGCTCAAAGTCCAAATCGGCCCCTGGCCCTGATGGCATAGGCTTTGCAGCTTGGAAAGCCTTTCCTACACTGTCAGCTGCCATTCTATACGAGATGTTTGAATGGTTGTCAGAACACGAAGCCCCTGCTCACTTCAATGACTCGCTCTTCTTTGCTTTTCCCAAGGTAGAGGGTACTACTTTGATTACAGAGTCGAGGCCAATCTCCCCACCAAACGCCGACAACCGCATCATTACCAAAGCCATAGCCCACACTCTCAACCCACTTATTGCCGATCTCTGCCACCCAAACCAGAATGGGTTTTTCGAGGGCAGACTTATTGACAATAATATCACATCAATATCCAACCTCTTTTATGGAGCAAGGAGCAAAAGAATGCCTATTCAATTCCTCTTCACTGACTTCTCCAAGGCATATGATAATCTGGATAGGGATGCAATTATCCAGATTCTCCAGCACATTGAGATGACACCCAAATGGGTAAATGTCATCCAACACCTCATGCAAACCACGGAGGCTTATCTCCCATCTGGTATTCACTTCCCACTGCGCAGAGGAGTCCGCCAAGGATGCCCCTTATCCCCCATCCTTTTCAACATCGTGATAGACACTTTGCTGAGGATGCTCCAAAGATCACCTATGAGCCCCAAGATATCTGCTTACGCAGACGACATTTGCACCCTCTGGGGAAACGCGGAAGACCTGGATAAGGCTTCCCCCCTTTTCAACTGCTACTGCAAGTCCACTGGTGCAGCTCTGAACATGAAAAAGACAGAGATACTGGCAGGCTACCCTCCAGTCCCTCACCCTGTGACCTCTAAAGCCTGGCCGGTACAGACGGTGACATCCTATAAGTACCTGGGAGTACTGATAGGACACCTCTCTAGCACAGAGAGAATCTCTCCCTCAATCACCAAAGCAATCAAAAGAGCCCAGGAGATCATTCCCAGAGTTATTGGTTTGCAAAGGAAAATCCTAGCAACCAACCTCTATGTCAACTCAATCCTCACCTACCAATGCCGCTTTGAGATCTATCCCCTCAAGACTGTGTGGAACCCATATATGGGAAAGATCTACAGGCTGATCACCCCATCTCACTGCACCTCGCAAGAGCATTTGACAACGCTCACAGCAGATGGGGGCTTTGCCACCCCCCTCCTGGACATGGCTTGGTGGAATGTTGCCACCGCCGTGTCGGCCCTCAGGCATCCAAACCGCACAGACCCGAAGAAGGTCTTACCTACCTCCCCACTGCAGTTAATCCACACGTTCAATGAGAAGATTCCACCAACCCTCAGGAGCCCCACTGACATTTACAGGGCAATCCTGGATGAACGCCCAGGAAAATCCCTGCACCACAAGCTTCGGACCACAATGATAGAGAAACCGACAGCGGCTCACTGAATCAACCTGGTCAAGAACCTCAACACCAAGGGAATCCCTCCAACCCTGCGGAATCACGCTCTCCAAATTGCAACCGGCATGAAGCCCCTGAACAACCGCATGTCCCACATCCTCCACATTGCCTCAACATGCCGGCACGGCTGCAATTCCCCGGAATCGGTCAAGCACATCCTCAACACATGTCGCCATAACGCCGCAATCCGCAAGGAACTCCGGTTAAACTCCCTGAAGACTTTGATGTAACTCCTAACACCCCGAACTCCGCTAAATCCGCCGCTAGGAATCTGGTAGGTTTATACAACTACCATGTGTCAACTCTGCCCCAAAACTTGGCCCTGCTCGAGCTAAGGAGGAACGTTGGTCTTCCAACTCAATCGAAGATTGACTCGGAAGCTGTGATCCCTCCCAATCACATTTACCCTCCATAAACACCGCGGAGAGACCCGGACCATCACACAACCGCCTTTGATCAGTAACACACATAATGTAGCAGCCTCACCATAACCAGACAATCACCGCGTAGCAGTCAAACACACCGCACAAACAACCACGCCACCCACGGTACACTAGAAGCCCCCCCGCTTCACTGTTTTTCAGTAATAACCTTAACACACGCCTTCCGTTTCTGTGGTCTTAACCCCCGCGACGGTAAGTCCAACGTTCGGAAAGTGAAAGAACCAGGTTCGATTTCTACCAAAAGCTTTTTTTTTTGGAACCACCGCCCAACCTGCACTATGTACAACCCCGAGTAAATACCTCGTCTTATATAATTCCATAGCCTCGTCGAAACATAACAAAGAAGACAAATTCCAGCCGGCTAAATGTAATAATAGAAAATTATTTTGGGACTCACACCAAAAACATCAAAATCGGCGAAAAATGCGAGTTTCTCCATGCCCTGTGGAGGGAAAAATCTGGGTGCTGGGCTGCAACCTGGGCCAAAAAACAGCCGATGATATCCCCCTGGTTTGGTTGCGTCTGTGTCTGCTGCAAGGGAGAAATGAATTTTTTACTTGAAAAAGACCCTGGACCCAGAAAAAAAAAGAAAAAAGGTTCCGGGTCTGGGTTTTTTTCTTGGAAAACCAGCTGGAAGTGGTGGAGGCTGCTTGGTTAATGAGGTTGTGGGGGAAGCACAACAGCTTAGTTTGATTGGCAATAAGGTGTAGACTGGTGCCAGCTATGACATGTGGCATTTGATGTGGTATTTTGGGTCAAAAACAAGTGAGTGACCGCTCTTGGGTCACAGTCCACTTGTTCTTGTAAATACAACATTAGTTTTCACCAAGGAGATGTTTTTTCTTGATTCTTTGGGTGGTAGGGGACCTCGGCAACAACAAGTTTTTTTTTTTCTTTGTGCAAACAATGTCTTGGTGTTTGCTTGTTGAAATATAACAAAACCAACCTTGTTTCAACCAGCCAACCACAACACCACAACAGAGGTTTTCTAAGAAAAAAAACCGGACCCGGAACTTTTTTACCCGGACCCAGAAAAACCCTGTGTGAGTCCCAAAATTGAAATCGAAAATAATGTTATCAGGTCCACTCACTGATTATTACGTGGTTGAAACTCCACGACGCGTAGCGACAACAGAAGCACACAAAGTACCCGACACTGCCAAATGGAGACATATTCAGCCTGGGAAGATCAATGATGATGATTGGGACATCCTTTTTTGTGCTCTTCTACCTCTTCGGAATGGTGATGGGAGCCTGCCACAATTGTCTCCAGCGTCTCTTCAAACCCGAGCTACCCCCATCTCCCGGGTTCCCTGTTTCCATCTCGTACTTTTCGCGATCAAACCAAACATAAAAAAAAACCTCGAGGATGTCGGACGAGGAGACGACTACGACGAGTACCACCACGACCACTGCGACTAGCGCCAAAGCAAAAAAGAAGATGGATAAGAAGAAAAAACGGGAGGAAGAGCGCGAGGTACTTTTGTCCCCCCCCCCCTTTTTTTGGTTTGGTGGAAAAAAAACATAATACGTAGTAACATCAACATTACCTATGTTTTTCTTTCAATACTGGTTCTTTATAAAGTCATTTATTTTTTTTCCTCCTGCCCCTTCTGCTGTTTGTTTTGCTTTAACACGTAGGTTACTGTGATAGGAAGATGAATTTGCTGCGTATGAAGCCAAGAAAAAAGCTGAGCGGGAAGCAAAAGAACGAGCTACCAAAGCTTCTATGAGAGAGAGGACTACTGCTCACAAGCCCGCCGAGCCTGCCACAAAAACCAAGGTATATCTGCTGCCACAAATTTAGAAACTGAATTGTGCTTGAGACGCACAATTTATTCAAATACATACACATACACATACACATTGTCATACACTCACCACTAGCCAGAAAAAGTCCAAGCCGGCACAGCCTAGTACAGCATTCAAGTATTTCTGTGCTGATCACCCAGGTGTTAGTAGAGATGATTGTGTTGAAATGTGGAAAACCCTTCCCCCACCTCAAAAGACTGTGAGTTCACTTTGACTTGGATTCCCTTTTATCCTCACCTCCAAACTAAGGTCTACAAGGACAAGGCCACCAAGGACCAGGCCCGTTATGATGCAGAAATGGCAGAATGGGAAGAAGCACAAAAAGAAGCACCCCCTTCTGGTGGCAAAAAGGAAAAACGGAGAATGTGAGTCTAACTGGCTTCTACAATTTACCAAGGGAATTAAGAAAAGTGTGAACCTTATTTTATGACTTTTGGCTTGGTTCTTGTTGGTCTTTTGTTACTGGGGCTGTAACAGCCACATCACTAGCTTCAGGTTTTGTTGTTGGTACCGGGACTGGGACTGAGACAGGTGCAGGAACTTCCTTGGAGGCAACAGCAACAGATACTCCCTCCTTTGTTGGTTCAACTGGTGTGGTTGCGGGTGTGACCGCGGCTTGTTCAGAGGGTGATGGGGTGATTATGGGTGTAGTGGGCGCTGTGGGTGTTGTTGGTTCTGGTGGCTTGGTGGAGGCATCAAGTTCGGCATCAATGGCAGATATTTTGGAAACTATATCGGGAGTGGCTGTGGTCGGTGTTGTTTTTGGTGTGGTTGAGGAATCTACCGTGGAAGCTGAAGTGGAAGAAGAGGCGGAAGTGGCCGTGGAAGTGGAAGTGGAAGTGGAAGAAGATTCGGCGGTGGAAGAGGGAGAAGCAATCGGTGCTGGTTCTGGATTGGGTTTTGGTTTCGCTATATCTACCAAGGGAGCAGTGTCCATCAGTGCCTGGAGTTCTGTCTAGGTTTGAAATGAGTGAGGGGGATCATGGGGAATTGAGGCCGTACACCCCATCCAAGTAGGTCTGCCAATGCCTGAACTCCGTCATCGCAGTTTCCTGCCCAGAAAACGTCCCTATCTTCCCAATGGAAAACTATACGTTCTATAAGGAGATGCGGAAACATGAAAAGCACATACAGCGTCCAACTTTCTCTCTATTTATCAGAACACGTGGAACTTTGTCACCAGGCTTTTCACGGTTATAAGGAGTGAATTCTGAATAAACAAAAGAACCTGAGAGACGAGGCCAGCAAATGGATACACAACCAAAGATGTCCCGATAACCAGTAGTAAGTCACACTTTTTACAATGAGTGAAGTTTCACAAGGGTGGAATACTCACTGATGGGAAATCTTCATCCATGCATTTCCAAAATCTTTCAGGTAGCCCTTCTCCAAAAAATACAATGTCTATGCTAATTAGAAATAAAAAAATAAACTTCTTGGGTACCAGGTTTAACCAGACCAGAGCAGCTGCAACGGGGTATGTCATCAGCAAAAATTGTTTCTGTTTATTTGGTTATTTCAGTGTAATCCTTTTGTTATGAGCACACGTTTGACAAAATCAACAGAGTGAGCCTTATTGCATAGCACGCAATGGGCAGTACTGAAAGAACCATGTGCAAAGACCAGTTTGTCATCGGGAATACCTGTGTGTGGTGCTCAGATTTACAGCGTCACGGTGAAGGAGGAAAAACCAGCAATAACTTCAAGTGTATCAATATTTTGAGTAAAATTTCTTAGAAGTAGCCCCTTTTGATGAAGTAGCCTGATGAAGTAGTGTGATTTGGTTGGCTAGAGTAATTTAGTGGAAGGGATGCTTGGCTAAGGCTACCTTAAATAGGCCAGGGTATAACTCCTTGGCTAGAACGAAGAAAGGCTTGGGGTTGCTCTGAAAGTAACTAATATGTATTAAATCAGCAGGCCTACATTCTCAAATCAAACCTGATTTCGAAGATTGCCTTTGGCTCTGGGAGATTGAACCTTTCTAAGGTATAGTATAGGCCAGTTCCTGGTGTCCGAAAGTCTGGGATACCTGCACTGACACTAATGCCAGCACCACTGTTGGAGTAGGGAGTATAAGACGGTACCCAAAAATGTGAGATAAACATACGTCATAACAATAATCTTTCTACCTATCAGAGAAATGAACATTAGAACTGGAATTTAACTTCGCTTGGGCCTACTCACATCTTCCCGATTTTATGGCTTCGGCAACTCCAGCCAAATCAAAGGATTTTATAACTGCTTCTTCTTTGGGTTTCTCTGATATTGAAAGTCCTTCCACCATTTTTTCTAGGCCCTCACCATCCACTGCTTAAAGTGACCAAAGTGAGAAGATGGAAAGAGGAGACCTTTTTCAGGTGGAAATTTCCTTGCCTCGAGGGTTTTGTAGACTGCTTCCAGTTCCTAAAAAAAATGAGAAACTTAGAAGATACACCTCAAAGAGAACGAGACCGGTGATGTGACATAGCTGTCACAAGCATAGCACCAAAAAGACAAGTCAGTAAGACTCACAACTGCAAATACATTAATTAATCAGATTCCAGTGACACTCCAATTATGGATTCTTTTTGGGGGAAAAGAAGGATGTACCACAGGTGTGAAAAATAGTTTTTGCGCTGTGTGCCGCCATGTGACCGTTCTGATCACGGGAGCACTGCACCGTCCCACAATGCAAACAACCCCAGTTCTCTTTGCACTGATGGCATTCCTCGCACCCCTGATGGAGCTCTAGAAACCCAATCAATGAATTTTGCACAAATGGCGTCACAAGGCCCTGCAACTACAAAACAACAAGACAGAAGATGAACCCAAAAAATAAAACGTGCGTACTATCAGCAATTGCAGTGACTGGTGACAGGAGGAGATCGTCAGTTGGAATGTGAGGGCAGTTGGTCTTGGGTGTAACCGCCGCCATTGTACCTCTTCGCTTTCGTTGTGTTTTTTCGGAAGTTTTCCTTCCTCAGGGGTCGTTTCTCTCAAGACTGGAATCTGGAAGAATGGGTGGGACCATGGGAATCCCAGTCCGGGGTACATTCTAACGGGAGAGGAGAGTTGTCAATCGAAGAGAAATTTTCTCTGAGGAAAGTTCTATCCGGAAGCTAACCTAATTGCATTTTCTCTGTTCATTTTTTTCAAAAAAAACTAAAAAGGAGGAGATACGCCGGAATGGAGGACATGCGACAGTTGGCGTACTTGTCGCTCGTGTCTAAGATTTGTACAGAGTTCACTAACCACAACCTTGGTGTTACTGACAAGGTTTTTTTTTTTTTTCGCTTAGCAAGTACTGTCGTTGCCGAAACTAACGCGGTAAAATAGGTCCTCGCCGAGTTCATCATCGAAATTGCGTCCACGTGTTCTAGCGCGCCCGAGTTTTACACCAAGCTACTGCAGAATGACGCCGAGTTCCCCGAGCCCTTTGCCGAAAACCTGTTCAAAATCATCAAGAAAATGTTACCCACAGCTGCCGACACACAAGCGGCCGCGAACGCGGCGGCCGGCGGTTCTACGAGCACAACTTCGGCGTCTGCCAAGCCAGAGAGGGCCTTGTTTCCCGGACTTGCTATGGCTAATGATGCTATTTGCGTAGTTGACAAGGTAGGTCTTGGATGTAATTTTCCTCCTTTTTGTCCTTTAGTTTTGTTTATTGTGATTCGCATTGTGTGCACAAGTATTGATTGTTAAGTCCAGGACACACCAGTTGAGGAGGGCATTAAGACCCGACGAGTTCTACTTGATAAAGAAATAGCTTTAGAGGGTGTAGATCACCCTGCAATGCCCTTGGCTGAACGTTCCATGGAAGACGAAGCTGACCCAAAGCCGTCACGTTGGGATCAACGGGAAGGTGGCAGGCGAGAAGAGAGTACCACCACAACATCCTCTAGCACCTCTTCAAGTGAACATACCCACAGTCACAGAGATGACAGAGACCATGACCGAGACCGAGATAGGGATCGAGACAGGGACAGAGAGAGAGACCGAGACCAAGATAGAGACAGAAACAGAGATAGAGAGAGAGATAGGGACCGGGACAGAGACCGAGATGGACGCCCAGATCGAGGCAGAGAAAGAGTAGACAGAGGAAGAGATGACAGGGATATAGGCAGAGACTCTGATGACGAGCACGAGAGCACTGACAGAAATACAGACAGAAAAAGAGGACCGAGTGAGGTCAGCCGTGAGGGAGACGATTCGAAGAGACGGCGCGTTATTGATGATGAACCAGTTGAAGGCAAAATATATGAAGGAAAAGTAACAAACGTCATGGACTTTGGTGCCTTTGTAGCCCTTGATCACGTAAGGGTATGCATAGAACACAACGCTTTAGCGGTTACTTACAAATACCAGGGCCGCAGAGAAGGACTTGTTCATGTTTCCCAGCTCTCAGCCACAGGGACCCACACCCACGCAGGTGACGTAGTCAAAAGAAACCAAGTGGTCATGGTGAAAGTAAAGCGTGTGATAGGCACCAAAATCAGCCTCTCAATGAAGGAAGTTGACCAAAAAACTGGAGCTGATTTGTGTCCTCCACGTAGAACTCCTCAACAAACCTCTGATGAGTACAGGTCAAATCCAAGTGCCCCAGGGGGTCCTACCACAAGTGCAATGAATATCCCCGAAACTACAATTGATACTATGGAACCACGTCGACCTGTCAAGAGAAAGACCTCTCCGGAGAAATGGGAAGAGAAGCAGTTAAGGGCAGCTGGCGTACTTGATCCTCGGGAGAGTGAGTCTTTTGATGAGACATCTGGCAGCGTAGCTTTTTTGGAAGAGGCAGAGGTAGATACTGAAGTTGAGATGCGGGATGAAGAGCCTGCCTTCCTCCGTGGACAGACACGCCTGATGCAGAACCAATCACCAGTCAAAATTGTACGAAACCCAGATGGCTCACTGCAACGCGCTGCTATGACACAATCTGCTCTGTCAAAAGAGAGAAGGGAGCTCCGAGACCAACAAAGAAACCAGCTTCTTGACAGTATCCCAAAGGATTTGAACAGGCCATGGGAGGATCCCATGCCAGAACCAGGTGATCGACATATTGCTCAGGAGTTAAGGGGTGTTGGGCAAGGGAGTTACGAAATGCCCGAGTGGAAAAAGAATTCACTTGGAAAGAATGTGCGATTTGGGCAGTTTAGTCGACTTCCCATAACTGAGCAACGCAAGAGATTGCCTATTTGGCATCTTAAAGGTGAACTTCTTCAAGCAGTGAAGGACAACCAAGTATTGGTGGTCATAGGTCACACTGGGAGTGGGAAAACAACACAGATCACCCAATTCCTAGCTGAAGCTGGATATACTGTGAAGGGAAAAATTTGCTGTACTCAACCACGTCGTGTTGCAGCAATGTCTGTCGCAAAACGGGTTGCAGAAGAATACGGATGCAGACTGGGGCAGGAAGTGGGCTACTCTATTAGGTTCGAGGATTGTACTTCACCAGAAACCATAATCAAGTACATGACTGACGGTATGCTTCTCCGTGAGTGCTTGGTGGATCCAGACTTATCTTCTTACACTGCGGTAATGTTGGACGAAGCACACGAAAGAACAGTCCACACAGATGTTCTCTTTGGTTTGCTGAAGAAAACTGTTAAGCGAAGGCCTGACATGAAACTTCTGATTACATCTGCCACTCTCGACCCGGAAAAGTTTTCGGAGTATTATTTCAATTGTCCTATCTTCTCTATTCCTGGAACGAATTATCCTGTCCAAATTCTTTACACAAAAGAACCTGAAACGGACTACCTGGATGCCGCACTTATAACGGTGATGCAAATTCACTTATCAGAACCGCGTGGGGATATCTTAGTTTTCTTGACGGGCCAGGTGTGTCTTCCCTTCATGCAGTTGTTCCCCGTTAAATGAACATACAGGAAGAAATTGACACAGCTTGCCAAATTCTTTATGAGCGAATGAAGTCGTTGGGCAAACTTGTTCCGGAGCTTATTATCCTTCCAGTGTACAGTGCCCTTCCATCTGAAATTCAGACAAGAATTTTCGAACCTGCTCCTGAAGGTGCCAGAAAGGTTGTTATTGCAACCAACATTGCAGAAACAAGGTACAACTTTTCAGTACTTTTTTCTCCTCTTCTTACAACCCCAAAGTATTACCATCGATGGAATTTTCTATGTAGTGGACCCTGGGTTTGTAAAGCAGAATGTTTTCAATCCGAAGATTGGAATGGATGCTCTTGTCGTGTGCCCCATCAGCCAGGCCTGTGCACAGCAACGGACGGGGAGAGCTGGACGAACTGGACCAGGAAAGTGCTACCGCCTCTACACAGAGAGTGCATTTAAAAACGAGATGCTCCCTACCACCGTGCCTGAAATTCAGCGCACCAACTTGGGAAATACTGTATTGATGCTCAAGGCAATGGGGATCAATGGTGTGTGTTGATATTAATTTACAACAATACCTTGGGGTTGTAATAAAAATTACTTAATATATGCCTTATTATTGCACTTCTCTGATTTAACAAGGCAGACCTTATTGGATTTGACTTCATGGACCCTCCCCCACCTCAGACACTCATAGCAGCTATGCACCAACTGTACACCTTGAGTGCCTTGGACGACGAAGGGTTGCTGACACGCCTGGGAAGAAAAATGGCCGAATTTCCTCTGGAGCCTCAGTTGAGCAAAATGTTGATAAGCTCAGTCCAGATGGGTTGCAGCGATGAAATACTCACTGTTGTGGCTATGCTGTCTGTTCAAAATGTGTTTTACCGGCCGCGGGAGAAACAGGCACAGGCAGACCAAAAGAAAGCAAAATTCTTTCAACCCGAGGGAGATCACCTCACGTTACTGGCCGTATACCAAGCCTGGAAAGCAAACAAATTCAGCAACCCCTGGTGTTACGAAAACTTCATCCAAGCGAGGGCAATGCGCCGTGCCCAAGATGTGAGAAAGCAGCTTCTGACCATCATGGATCGATACAAGCTTGACTTGCTGTCCTGCGGGAAAAATTACAACTTAGTGCGAAAGGCTATTGTGTCAGGGTTCTTCAGTCATGCTGCAAAGAAGGATCCACAAGAAGGATATCGCTCTCTTGTAGAAGGGCAAGTTGTTTACATTCACCCAGCCAGTGCCTTATTTCAGCGGAACCCTGATTGGGTGTTGTACCACGAGCTGGTTTTGACAACAAAAGAATACATGCGAGAGGTAAAACCAAACTCCTCTCTTCTTCCCCACTTTGTTGTAACTTCTGAGTAGGTCATGACCATTGAACCCAAGTGGCTTGTGGAACTTGCACCAAACTTCTTCAAGTTATCTGATCCCACCAAAATGACAAAACGAAAGCGACAGGTTAGCCTAATAATTCCCCGCAAACCTAGCCCTAATGCCTTGACAGGAAAGGCTAGAACCCCTTTGGGACCGCTACCACGACCCCAATGCTTGGAGACTTTCTAAAAGGCGAGGCTGATAACCTTCAAACAACCAAATAAACCACTTCGAGACGAAGGTTCAAGAAACTTCCCTTTTATCAACCACCACCTCAAACGTGCGTTCGTCCTTCTTGGTTTTACAAAATGCATTTCGCGGATTTCGTCTTTTTTTGGCTATTACTTTCAAAGCGGGTCTAGAAGGGCACCCGGTAGGTAAAACAAAAAAAAAAGGTCAAGAGATCTCGTATTGCCGTGGGTCGTTTGCTAACTGAAAGCGTATGAGCGACAACAACGTGGTAGTACTGTCGGAAACATCGTCGTCCAGCTCCACGACCTCGGGGTCCACGACCGAGACAGTCAAGACAACGACGCGCGTGACGCGGGCGGCGCTCAAGCCCGAGACGGCGACGCTGGTGGCGTCGTTGATCGGGGACCAGGCCGAGGGCGCCGACGAGGAGTACGACGACGGCGACGACCTCCTCGAGGCGCTCGAGTTCGACGGCGAGGTGGAGGAGATAGCGCCGCAGGTCGTGGAGCCCGCCGCCGCCCGCTCGCCCGGGGCGTCGCCCGTGTTCGCGCCGTCGCCCTCGCCAAAGAGGGAGCGGATGCCCTCCCCGGGGGGCGGGGGCGGGCGCGGGAGGGCGCCGCTGAGCAGGCTCAAGAGCGTGGTGGGGCAGATGATGACGGCTGGGGGGGAGCCCGGGGGCCTGGCGAGGAGGAGCAGCAGCGGGAGGCTGGAGGGCCCGGAGGAGCGGGCCCTCAAGGCCAAGAAGTTCCTGCTGCAGAAGAAGGGCGTCGGGAAGTGGGTTTCTGAGGCCACTGGGAGCCAGGCTTCCGAGGCAACGTTGGACAGTGACTTGGCTGATGGGGTGTGTGTGGTATTTGTAGTAGTAGCTGTTGTTGCTGCCATGTTTTCATGCTGCTTTCATCACTGAAAGCCTGTTTTGTGTTTGGGGTTTGGTCCCTGGCAACGTGTCCAACTGCCTTTTACAACAGAGAGCACTGTGCAATCTGGCCAACAAAATAAAAGAAAATTCTGTTTCACACATAAGACCTGCTGATGATGCTGTTAATACCATTTTTGATTCACTGCACAATGCGCAAGCTTTCCTAAATGCATGCCAAGCATTTGGTTAGTACCTACTAGTCTAAACTTTTGTCGCTGTTGCACCATCACTGATTTTACAAGGTCTCGCACCCTCTGACCTTTTCTTACCTTGTGACCTAATTTCCCGCAAAAACTTACCTCGTGTTGTTGGGTGCCTGGCCAAACTGGGCCATATTGTCTCCCAAAATCATTTCACTCCTGAGTATACTGATGCTGATGAGTCTTCTCTTACTCCTGAAGAAATTCAGCAGGCAGAAAAGCTCACTTTTGCAACTGCGGTAATTCTAATTCAAACCATCAATATGACACTTATGTTCAGTTATAGCCTTTATCATGTGGACATGATGAAGCAGAGATTATTGAGGTTCTTTCATTCATCTCACACTGCTGATTAAATGTGCCACAGAGCTTAGTGCTCAGTTTTGACTTGATGAAAGGGAAACTGAAGGAAGCTGAAGTATGTCCTCTGTGTTCCGTCTGTTGCGTTTACTTCTACTGTTAGGCGGAGAGAAACCAATTGCAAATCCAACACAATGCTGAAATAGCACAGTTGAAGTCTTCATTTGAGTCTGACAAGGATAGACTTGCAAAACAAAATGAAGAGTACAAAGAAAAACAGGAAGTACTGAGATCTCAGCTTGACACGGCTGAGAAAGAATTAGCAAAACTGAAAAGTGAGACCGCTTCTCATGTTTGTGTCAGTGACACTGCAACTGAGGACAAGAAACACATTGATGACCTGCTGGAGAAGTCCCGTGGACTAGGGGAGAGACTTTCAACCAAGTGCCAAGAACTGGATGCAGCTGAAAAAAAACTGGCCCAACAAAAACTCGAGACTGTACAGTCGGAGAATGATATGAGAAGCAAACTGGAAGGACAAGGTCGACAGCTGGAATCTGCCACAAATGAGCTTGAAGAACTCAAAAAGCGTGCACTGACACGGGAGAATTCGTTACAAGAACAGCTCAACACCAAGTCTAAAGAACTTGATGCTCTCATAAAACAGATGGAAAATCAAAAAGAGCAAGCAGAGAAGTCTGCCCATGGTCTTCAAACTCAAATAACTGCACTCTCTCACACAGCAGAGCAAGAGCTCCAACAAGTAAGACAAGAACTGCAACAAAGGAATGAATCACTTGCTGATCATCAGGCCGCTGTGCAGACACTGGAAAGAAAAACGCGGGAACTTGATCAACAGAGTGAAGCCGGGTTAAGAGAACTGACTAAAAAACTGCAAGATGCCCTGCGCGAGCTGGCTGCCCGTGATTCAGCAGTCAAAGACTTGAGAAATGAAAAAACAAATGTTGAGAGTGAATTGACTAAACTGCGTACACTCTACAACAACGTCATCCATGAGAAGGAGACTTCTGACAAAGCGGCACTACAGCAACGCGAATTAGCTGACAGCACTGTAGTAACTCTAAAGCAACAATGTGAGAAAGAATTGGCACAAAAAAAGAAGGAATTTGAGAAGGAGATGCTGCGTGAGAAGGAGACCTTCAAAAAAGAGATTGAAAAACATAGAGAGGTTGCTTCACAGAGAGACCATGCCCTGCAACAGCGTGAGCAACACTTAAAGTCTGTGGAGTCCAAGGCTGAATTGGGTCAGAGGGATGCTGAGAACCAGAAGAAAGCACTTCTAGCGAAGCAGCGTGAACTTCAAGACAAACTGCAACATGCATCACATGCAAATGAGCAGCTTACCAAACAACATGAGGAATTGACTCAAAAGAACACCGCCCTAGCACGGCAAGTCCAAGAATTGCGAATGGACGCAACTAAAGTTTCTGTTGACAAACAAAAAGCTGAATTGGCAAACCTATTAGATAAAGCACGGCAAGATTTAGAAAAAGAGAAAAAACAGGCAGCAAAACTACGGACAGACCTGGCAACATCGGCCACAACAATAACGCAACTCAGACAGGATACGGCCACCAAATCTACAACTTCCAGTAAGGTTTGCTATCGTTTTGTGTTGGCTCTTTTTAAACTTTTAACAGGAAAATGCAACTCGTGAGAACCTTGACAACTACAAAAAGACAATGTTCGTTACTTCACAAAAATTTCTCTTGACTGTCTTGTAGTTTAGGTTTACAAAACGATAATTCACGCCTGATTAAGGAGGTACAGGATGCTAAAGCCCAACTGCAGTATGTCACATAGTCTCAATTTTTGTGGTTTACATAGATGCCAAAAGACAGGTTCGAACTCAAACAGATATCTGGAAGACAAAGTATAACACCTTAATGAGTGACAGAGAACAAGAGCAAGTATTTCACAAAATCCCTGGTTTTTTTCCCCTAAATGTTTGTAGATGTCACGCTCACTGACACCGAGGGAAGTAAGACCCAAGCTTGTCAGTACCACAACAGTTGATGGCACACCCCCTATATCATCAGTAGTATTCTAAATTACTTTCTACCTTTTCTGATGGTTTCCAATACTCACCCTTGAATATGTCTTCGTCGTAGAGAAAAGTACCAGCAGAAACAGCTCACTTTTCTGCTCGTCTGGACTCCCAGTTGACAATCGAGACACATTGCTCCAATTGCATTCACCCAGCCTCCCCATTCGAGCCAACAACCCTTGAAAAATTGTGTGAACTCCATCTCACCACAAAAAAACACGATAGCACTTCCACAATCTTACTAATTTCGTGAAGCTACATGGCCAAGCTCAACAAATTGGGGGCATGCATGGCGGATATGGAGGCTAAGAACCACCAACTTGAATTGGAGAACCAAGTATTCTACCGGTAAAAACCGCAAATGAAAGCAAGTGGTTTCTTAACTTGAATGCAGACAAATAAAGGCACGCGAGATGGCAGCACAAGAACCAACCCCACCCAAGCCAAACCAAGTCACTGAAAGTTCCCTCTATCGAAGGGTAAGAGCCGGGCCCCCTCACACACTTCCGCAAACGAAGCACTCATCACACCAATAGGTTGACATTCTCAGTTCACAACTGCAAAAGCTGTCCACACAACTCAAAGAATTCGAAGTTGAAAACTCCGCACTCAAGTCCAAGCTCGCGTCGCAGCAGCAAGAACTCAGCCGAATCACGCAAGTGAGGCACAGACCACTCAGCTACACAACTTCCATTTCATCATCATCCTCCACAATCCACACCTCCACAACAACTTCCCAACGCATCACTGCACCAGCCACCCAACACCAACAAACAAAAAAACCCCAGCCATCCACCACCAGCACCAGCTAAATGTAAAGCCTTTATCATAAAAATAAATGCACACATATTTTTGAGCTTTAGACATGGAAGAAGTACAGTCTGCGAAGGGCCTGTTAGAATGGGCAAAAATTAGATGGGTTTTGCCTTGCCACCGTCCGTGGTGCCCTACAAGACTCAGCTTGTAAGGGAGAAGGATCAAGTGGCAAAGCAGAACTGAAACTTTGGCTTTTCACAACCAGATACTTCTTCGTACCCCATTGTGGGTAGAACAAAATCCCGCTCAATGTCGGCAACCACACCTTGTTCATGCACAAGCACAACAAGCAGTAGCTGCCCAGAGGACAGTGTTGTCGACAACCAGCAAGACCCCGACGCCGAACCAGCCATGGAAACCACCGACGTGCCCACATCGTCCTCGTCCTCGGCGTCGGCGTCGGCGTTGGCGTCGTCGGGAGGGGAGGCCCTCGGGTGCGCGCCGGCGTCGAGCACCTCGTGGAGCGCGGCCGACAGCACCGAGTTTGCGGCGAGGCGCCTCGCCAACATCGCGCTTATGGGGTACACGCAGCAGCGCGAGACGATGTGGCCCAAGGGCGGGCGGGCGGTCGTGGCCCAGTACAACGACGAGGCCATCTTGGTGTACCAGGCCTACTGCCACTCCATCGCGGACTACGCTGTCAAAAACCAGAAGTTCGAGGGGTGCCCCGACTGGCAGTCGACAAGTCTGTGCTTCCCCCATATCCTAGCTCCCCGTCGTTGTTGTTGATTGTTTGTTTGATTGGTTGACTGTTGAAATTGGCAGGAATGACGTGGATCAAGCCAAATTTCCTGTGGATGATGTACAGGTCCAACTGGGCAAATAGGAAGGGGCAGGAAAGAATCCTAGGGGTTTGTGACACAACCTAAAAAACACATTCCGAAGGAGCTTCCTAATTATGGCCGTACTAGATTTGGATGCGCCGAGATGCTTTCGAGCATATATTGAAGCTCACACTACACTCCAGCTATGACCCTGATGCCTATGATAACCCCAATGATTATCGCCGCAAGGCAGCTTCAGCTAAATCCAGTGGCCGGTACGTCAGGATCCAGTGGGATCCCGACCATCACCCTGATGGATCAAAGCTTGGATTGCGGTACATTCCCCCAACCACTGTTTCTTTCTCATTCCGCACTAACCAACCAAACATTCTGTACTGTATTGTATTGTAGGCGTGACATACAACTCGGACTGAAATCCCTGGATATGTTTGCAAACGGCACAGCATTCCTTGCAATTGTGGATGCCACTCCCATTGCAAAAGAACAGTACCGCCACGTTCTATCCCGGGAGTATGACCAATTGCAAGTACCTCTGGAACGTGTGTACCCTGTACCAGGGGACATTGCTCGGCACCTTGGGATGTCCTTGTAATTGAGACACTAAGAAATTGGCTATACAATTACAAAACAAACAGAGGTTTTTTTTTTTTTTTGGCTAGAATATCAACAACAATACTTTATGCTGGCTATAAATATCTATAGTAGGTAGTGTAGTACAGTACAACGCTAAGTGGACTCGGTCTTTGTAGTCCGCTGCAGCTGTGAATTCCAGAATTCCCAGTTGGAAGTCAGGTTTGAAACTAGCTCAGGAACCGGACAAAAATCGTGGAAAGCTTCTATTGCGGGTTTGGCAACCAACTGCAAAAAGTTCACCTGAAAAGGAAAAGTTAAGTTGAGAGGTTCAGATGAGAGGTTGTGCGGAGGTACCTGAGTTTGATACTTGGTGGTATCTGTTGCTTCCCGTCTATTCATGAAGAGAGGGGTGACAATTCCGCGCTTTGTCTCTTCATCCCCTGTTCCCAATTAGAATTAATAATAAATTCAGGCAGTAAAACCTTGAAAGAAAAATTCCTCAGTTAATTTACTTGCCCACACTTGCATAGTCTCATTTGATCGAGTAACATTGCTGGGGAGATCAGAAAGGAGTGATAATGGGAGATGCGTACCTTATATCTGCAACTTTCATAAGCATCTTCATAACAAGCAATTTGCCGTCGCCAGAGATCTTGCCATGCTGGCTGACAGTCTTAAACTCTGATACCACCTAAACAAAACTGTAAATACTTTCTTTCCACACCAAGAAAGCCATACTCTCCAATGTTGAGCCATGTCTGTTGCCAAAATGAGGGATATAATTAAATTCCTCAGAGTCTTTGTTTCAGTTGGATCCATATCTGCAAGCAACCCACTCGCATTTAACAGCCCCATTCCAGTTTTGGCGTGGAAGTTTTCTAGTACACTCTGGTCGTTGTACTCGAAAGCTAAGTCTGTTTCAGCTTGTATTTGGAATGAGTTATTCAATCCCTAAGGTCAAGATCACCCAATATCATAGAGTGTAAGTAAAAAGCAATACCGGATGGCCAACGTCGTGTATAGTGGCAGCAATGAGTTGAGCCAATTTCTCGAGGTCACTGAACACAACTTTTTTGGTGGCTTCCTCCAATAGTACGTATGTAGCTTGAAGAACATCAGCGGCATGCCATACACTGTGGAATGGGACGTCTTGGTACATCGCCTCCACGGAGGCAAAAAATGACAGGAGTTCCTTTTGAGGTAGGCTCATAGAGAGAACAAGAGGCTCAAAGAGTATTGACCCCATTACACAGAGAGGATGTGAAGTAGAAGAAGAAAACTGGAAAAGGGGGAAAGACCAGTTGTAGAGCCCAAGGGAAATGGCCATTTGCGAGTCGATTTCAGAGACGATTGGAGTGGGTGGTCGACTAGTGTGAGGTGTGTGATGAGAACCTGCGGTATGTACTCTATGTGGTGCTGGGGTGCTTGGAGCGCTTGCACCATAGCACGATGTTCGATCTGGCGTTGTATCTCCAGTCAGATTTTGACCAAGTTCTACTTGAAGCCACTCTTTCGTCTCTCGGTTGAACATACTTGTTGTTAAGGATGGTGCAAATAACTTGCCACTGTAGGAGAGCTGTTAGGATGAGCAGAAAAAAAAAATTTTAACGCACTTGTTTACATTACTCACAAGTTGTGCAACAACTCCTCTGAGTGTTTTTCTAACATTGGAGTCTCTAACTTGGTATTGTAGATTTTCCAGAGTCAATAGAACTTTTTCTAATCCGCTATTCAGGTCCACGTCTGAAGACAGTTCAGCATCATGAATTTTTAGTTGGGCATGAGCCACTCTGTTTGTCAGTCCCATCACTAAGCCAGTTAAGAACACTGTCAGAATGAGCAAGATGACAACTGAGAGTGTCACATTGAGTCGATTATGGTGTTTCAATGCATCAGTGAAGTCGTCAAATGGGATAGCAACAACTAGCTTCCAGTTTAGTTGGTACTCCTCAAACAGAGGAAAAAAGTTCACAAAGCAAGAGACGTGACGCCCATTGTCTTCCACTGCGCCCACAGAGAGTGGATAATCACAGGTCCCATTATTGGAATATGCAACATCACATTTACGTTCCACTGACTTGGTTACTGAAGCAATCAACAAGCTCTCACACTCAGATGCTAATATAAGAGAGCCTGTATTGTTGTCAAGCAGGGGGGCGTCCTTGGAGGTAGCTAAAAGGTAGCCATCCACTTGAGTGAGGAACGCTTCCGCGTGCTTTGACACGTTCAATTCGTTGCGAAGATATGATGATATGTCGTTGAGTCGCATATCCTGAGTAAAGTTTGTCTGGTTAGACAGCAGACAAACTCATACCACTCCAAAGACACTTGTGCATATCCCATCCACCAAATTTGGGACAAAGAAGGAGGCGATCATTTCGGGTCGTCCTTCAGAATCTACCTCGGTATAGGCTTCATTATACCACAGGAAGTTGGTAGCTGCAGATGGAAACCATTCCAAGACATCATATGGCCCTACTAAAATTAGTGCAATTCACTTGTAGAATATCAAAACCTGTATCAGTATAGTTGTCAGGATAGGAAGGAGAACTACCATCAGATGTGACAGGCCACTCCAATTGATTGGATAAAGTTCCGTTACTATCAAGTAATCGTACTTCCTGACGATCTTAAGTTGAAGGTGATTTGTTCTATAGTTCACCTGGAAGGCAAGACCATCCTCTGAAAAAGACACACAAGAAATTTCTCCAGTATTGCTGGCCCAGTACGCATACCGTACATGAGATTCTGGATCAAGCTTTTGTACAACTGATAAAATTCGTTCTTCCATTTGGAAGAACATTTCTGCAGAAAGTGGTGGGCTCAAGCCGCCATTTGTTCCATTTGGAAGAAAAGGTGCACAAGTGTCGGAAATCATGAATGCAACTGACATTCCAGTTGTGAAATAGCCATATCTGTAGCGCCACATAAATAATCGGGAGTCTATCAAGAGGTGACTTACGTCGTAGTTTGTGCAGAGGTGCCAAGTGAGTCCATTAAATGTGACAGCACCTCTCCAACGCCATTTACACCAGCCTTTGTAGCCAGTGCCACAGGTACACACACTTTTCAAATTTGTTATTTTAATCTAACAAACAGGAAAGAAAATAGGTTTTACCAGCAACAATAACAGTGAATCCCACGGACAAGCCAATGAACACCTTGAAAAGAGTCAGCCATCTTCTCCACTGTAATGCACCATCGTGTATACTTCTCTGAGAACTCCCGTCGTCGCTACTACGAACATTACTCTCCGCACCACCCCCATTCTCGGTGTCACCGCCGCCCACTCCTGCTACAACTACGTGACTACTCATCTGGATCTAGATCTCCGGCCTGTCAGCCACACCCCCACGTTGCGTTGAAATACGTGTGTGTGACAGGAGGCAACTAGGACCCACGGTTTTTTTGGAGAGAAAGAGTTTCTGTATGTTCTACGGCAGTACTACCGGCATAGAAGTGAAAAAAAGAAAGGATCTGTTATCCAAAAGTGCAGGATAATCAACCCAAATGCGGTGCGCGAAAAATAAGTCGCTTCATTTAAGGAACGTTTGGAACACCGAAACGGCAAAATCGGTTGGTTTTTTCTCAGTTGGTGAATCTCCTCCCACAAACACACCTCTGCAGGGACACCGCACAAGATCTACAATAGGTCTGGTAGTCCAGAACCTCTGTCCCGTTGCAATTCGAGCACGGCCCGGAGTAGATGTGCTGCAGCATCTGTTGTTCGCAGCAGGACTCGCACAGATCTGGGTCCTGAGCTGATCTTGTGGTGGTCTCATTCAGATATGGATTTCCACGTGCCATCCTGGCGTCGTACGATGCCTTGAACATTCTGCCCGCTGCTCTCTTGCTCGACGCAAACGTGGGGATTTCCTGGCCAGTGGGCATCAGATAAGAAAGAGATAGGAGATGGAAGCCACAAAAATAACCTCGTAGTTGAAAGTGTGGTCCTGGTGCACAGGGTGCTCAAAACACAACTGGTGTGACACTTCGAGAGTCTCGCCGTAGTGTGGGGTGACTGTGACCCCAACGTCAAAAGTACCCCAGCCAACTGCAGTGAATTCAAACGGAGGTCGTTCGATTCTGACTTCACTTGGGGTAAAAGTAGGGTGCAATTTCAGAGTCACACTGCGTTGGGCTCAGCACCTTCTGGGTCAAACAAAAAAGATAACAAACAAACCTCTGGATCAGTGCTTCGTCGAAATCTTGCGCCTTCACGTAGAGTGTCCATTTGTGTTGGTTACCGCCCTGCTTGACGGCAGTGTTTCCCACTCTCACCGTACCAATCATTGCAGTTTTTTTTTTTCTCGTTAGGAAGTTCGACTAAAATCCTACGAACCAGGGCTTTTCGTTTGGATTAGGGTTCAAGATTCAGTTGATGATGCACCAGACCCCCACCCGCAGCATGGCGGCAACCAACAACACATTTTTTCATGGTTGTGGGTAAAGCAACACATGTCCTGAGAGTTCAACTCACAACCCTCAGCCTTGGCCATAAGATCGGAATTAATTCACAGATCCCTCATTTTTGTATTTTTTCGGGTTTCGGTGATGAGGTGCGGGCTGGTGGTTTTGGTGGTTTCCTTTTAACTGAGGACAGGTTTGGCAAAAAATTGTACTACAACGCTGTCCCCGAGTGGCACGAGAAATACATCGATTATAGCAATTTAAAAGTAGGTGTTGTGCAATTGCTCAATTGTTAAAAAAAAACACCTCCAAACAACAGAAGCAACTAAAGAGAATACAACAATGTGTTATGACCTCTGGTGTTGGAAAGGCTGCATGTGTAACACAAGACAGGTTTTCTCCCTTCTTCTGGTTTTTCTTCTTACCACTCGCCCCAGTCTCTTCTGGGAGCTTATGGAACACAATGCTGATATTGTTGAAGAATTCTATAAGCAGAAGGTTACTGAGGTGCAAGTTGTGTTATCTCAGTTAATTCAGCAAGTACTTGCTTTGGTATGGGTTTTTTTTTTTCTTACCCCAATGTGACCTTGCCCAGGGTCTCATTTCAGAATACAAACCCCAGCAAATTCCCCAACTCAAAATGCTCTCTGAGTTCCAACGGTTATCCCACTTGCCAACAGCCCTACAGGAAGAAATTCAAGTATGATTCCATTTTCCCTTTTTGCTCAGTAATATCCCTTAGATGAAGTCAAGAAGCATTCGGCATAGACATGATAAAGATGGCAGTTTACGTACCAGTGATCAACTAGATGAGGATGATGTGAAGCATATTAATTCAACACACACAACTACAACAACAACAAGAGGTAGTATCTCATAACCGTATATCTTCCCCTTTAAAAAAAAAAAATCCTTAACGTTAATGGTAGCACAGTGGTATCTTTAAAATCTACTGAACAAAAGCAAGCCTATACAAAACTTAAACATGGATTTTGGGAGTTTTATAGAGGCCTTGTGCTGGTTCAAAACTTTTGCACATTAAACTCGGAAGTATTTTTTCCCCTCTGTATTGTTTTACCTCATTTCTCCCATTCTAAGGGATTCGCGAAGATCACAAAAAAGTATGATAAAAAATTTGCCACAAGTATGAAACGCGAGTTTATGAGAACAAAGATTGAAACTTCATCTTTCTTTGATTACTCTGGTTTGATTAAGCCTCCAAAATCTCACCTTTTTTAACCTCGCGTTCTAGTACTGAAAAGACTTTTAGAAGAAACAGAGGTAGCAGGTTTTTTTTATCTCGAAATTCTAATGTGGTTTAGTACATTTATGCTCAGGCATTTTCCCATGGAATATGGCATGATGCTATGAAAGACCTTCGATTGCCAACAAAGTCACATCAATCATGGCTAACATTCCGGTGTGTTGGCCTTTTCTAGAATAAAAAATATTAACTTGCCCTTTTTTAAAGGCTGGGAACATTCTTTGGTTGTATTTTGCCACTTCTTGTCTTCGTGATATACTGGTTTTTCACAGTAGACAGTTTTGAATATGGAAGGTCCTCCAGACTATTTAACCGCGGAATATTGACACTGTCTAACAGATCTGTTCTCATAGTTTACAGGGGGATTTGCCTTTGTATAATGTTAGTATTAATGTGGGGCATTGATATGTATGTGTGGAGTCGGAACAGGATAAACCACGTGTTTATTTTTGAGTATGCAAAAATTCTGTTTCCCTCTACTTCTTTACTAAAGCACTTCCACAGCTTTGACCCACGGCACCATTTCACGTTCCATGTCATGTTTGAAGTACAAATTTCTCCCTCTTTGCTTTTTCACCTGAACTCAATGAATAACCAAAGGGTGCAGCATGCTTCACAATGATGTGCCTCTTGAGTGTTGTGACATACTTCTTTTCCTGTGCACCACCATCCAGTCTTGCATTTTTTTCCAAGTGCCCACCGGCAGTGTATCCTCTAGTGTTTGTCATAATCTCTGTCATTGTATTCTTTATATATGAAATAAGGTTGCCCTTTTAAGTAGTTGCTATCCCTTATTGTGTTTTTGGCTACAGAACAAGATTTTGGTTGCTATTTACTCTCATTTCCATAATAGCTGCGCCGTTGAAGGTTTGTCAACCCTACAATGCCTTCCTTCATTTCACTGTAACTTAGGCAGTCAAATTCAAGGACTTCTTTTTTGCTGATCAACTCGTCTCTCTGTCAATCGTGTTTGCTGATATAGAGTATACTATGTGTTTCTATTTCTATGAAGTTTGGTTCGGCGGTACAAAATGCGATAGTGCAAGTAAAATTACCCGGCCGCTTTTTGCAAGCCTTCCAGCTTTGTGGAGACTTCTACAGTGCTTGCGGCTAGTGTGCAAATAATATTTCCCTGTGGAATACTTGCTGACATCATCTTAGTTTCATGATACTCGCACAAAACGGCATCTAGCAAACGCAGGTTTGCATACCCTTCCCCTCCTGGACATTCATTTACTGTTTTCCTCTCTACTCTACGAAACACAAGGCAAGTATTTTACGAGCATAGTAGGTCGGTTAAGGCATTTGCATCTATGATTGGTTAACAACTCCTAAGTGTCAATGACATCATTGTTGTATGGTACTTTTCCAAAAAGTACGGAATGTAAGGCTTTGTGGATCTGCTGTATCAGGTTCTTAGGTCCTATCTTCTTTCCTCATTCATTCTTATTAGTTTTGCCACTATTTACAATTACTCTTGGGATACTTACTTTGACTGGGGGCTGGTAATTTTTTCTTTTCTCATTGTTATTTGTAACGCTTTTTTAGGGAAGAAGATTCTCCAAAAACAAATTTTTGCGTGATGTCTTGATGTATGAAAGGAAATGGGTACGCTACACCGTTGGATGGGTCTATTTCTGACCTGTGTTCCAAGATATACTATACTGCCTCAGTTGTCAATCTGATACTGAGGCTTTCGTGGACACTAACAATTTCGCCAGAGGCAATTGGCGTGGGCTCAATAATTGACTTGGAGGTAAATTGTCTACATTCCTAAGTGGTACCTTGTCACATTCCCTCAGCTATTTCGTACTATATTGGCCTGCTTGGAGGTTTTTAACTTCTGTTTCAGCCAAAGTTAATTCCTTTTTCCAAAAGATTTTACGGAGAGGTGTGTGGAACATTTTCCGGGTTGAGAACGAACATATTGTATTCTTCCTTTAGTTTCTTTCATTTTTTTTGTAAAAGCTCCTTCAGACAAATTGTACACTATGCCGAGCCACAAAAGACTTCAAAATGCCTATAGACCTCTGAACCCAAAAAAATTTGGTGGAATACCAAGCCCATCCCGCAGACCCGAAATAATAAAAATCCAAACCTCAATTAGTCATCACCATAACAACTCCAACATCATGGATTACAAGGTGGCCCTTGCAATGGAACAACCGCCTCCTCCCACAATGCCCCCAGCACAAGGCAAGTCCGCCACTTCTAATAAACAGAAAAAAAAGCACGACCAAGTTAGTGACGCGCAACTGACCGATTTAAACTGCACAAAACAGAGATGATACCGGAAGCTCGTGACAGCCCAAAGAGCAGGGACAGCTGCGCGTGCGCATTGGCTCTGTTCTTGGCTGGGTTCTTGTGCTTTCCTGCCTGGATTATGGGAGCCCTTTTCTACTGCACGTCCCGAAACAGGCTTGCCAAGGCCTTTGGGTTGATGAGCGCGGTGATGATAGGCCTGGTGGTGATTGCGGTTGTAATTGTGGGTGTTTGTTGGAAGGGGTAGGCAGGTGGTGAATGAAACATTCAACAGATATTGCTGTTTCTTATGCTTTTATTCACATACATTTACTATCACATTACATGATGGTAGTGGGTAGGCTTAGAAGCCTGTGGTGGATGCAGTTGTCTGTGTTTTGATAGGAGCCTTTGTTTGGGCTGATGTCTTTATGGGTCTTTCGGATGACACATCGACAACAAGGTCCCGCCAGGATTCGAAGTGTGAAGCTTGGTCAAATGCTCCATTGAATAGAGCATTATTCCCCATAAGTAGTACATCAGGTTTATAAATAAAACAGTTGACCTAGGACAACAGTCACTCATTTAAGGTTTTCAGGTTGTTAAAATGTACCATCTGGCCTCCTTTTATTTCTTTTTCTCCACGGTGCTGGAAAGGAAACTTGTCCTTGACGAGGTTGTAGGTAGTCTCAGTAACCTGTATCGTGTCAGGGATACCGCTTGATTCCATCCGACTAGCAAGATTGACTATAAAAGGCGTTAGAGGTCAGAGGCATTGTTTTGTTGTGTACCAGAGGGTCCCCAAATATCTAGCTTGTATTAGTTAAAGTAAACAGAGAAAATGCAGTACCAAAGATGACTTTAGACATGCCAATTACGCCAGCAACAACAGGGCCAGAATTCACACCAATTCTGAGGTGGGAAAGCTAAGCAAGTATTCCCATAAAAATCACAGTGAGTACCTGACATGCAAGTCCGTGTGGTACTGCTTATTAAACTGCACAAGGGTGTACAACATTCCTTCTGCAAAAGATATTATATCCGTTGCGTGGTTTTCATTATGTTCTGGACATCCAGTCACTGTGCGTGTAGTTTGGGGTTAGAGATTGACGCATTTCAAATGAATTCACACCAGCCATATAGCAATCCCCAATAGTCTAGGGTAAGGGTTACCATTATCTTGCTTTTTGTGTTCATTGAAGAAACACGCTACCTTTATTTTTTCAACAGAGGACTTGGTGGCTAAGAGATCCCAAGAACTTACTAAACTGTTTAGAAGTCGAACCAGGTCCTTTGCATCTATTGTCGTGCTCCATCGAGAGAAACTGACTTTTGTAAGCTTTTTTACCTCTTAATAGAGATCAACACGTACTTGACAATATCCGCAAACAGTATGCTCACATTATTGTGCCTATCAGCAATAAGTGCTCGGTTCTCATTGCTGGTGAGTGAGTCTCGTAGTCTAAGTGCTATGCTCTTTGGCAACATCTTGGTGAGAAGTGATTCGTTTTGCTGGAGAAGTCTTTGGTATTCTCTAATCTCTCGGACGTCTCTTATAAATACAGCTGAAACGGCCTGTGCATCTATGAAATAGTTAGGAGGAGATGTGGAGTCAGTGTATCAACCTTCTCCGGCAGTGTTGCTTTTTGATACAAAAACTGGAAACGTGCTCCCATCTCTACTTTTTCCTAAAGTTTCATAAGAGTTTGCTTCGTGGGCCGCAGTTTCATCAGAATGTGTCGATGTGGTGCTGCCAGAAGGCACCGAGGTAAAATCAGGCAAGAGAGTAGAGACAGGCTGCCCTATGATTTCTTCTGGTTGCCATCTAAGGGGAAGAAAGTGAGGATAGACAAAATGCAGGGAGAAGAATATTTTACCCGAACATAACCTCAGCTGCGGTATTGATTACTTCAATTCGATTTGTATTGACGTTAAATACAACAACTGGGGAATTATTAGTAACCATCATGAAATGAGAGTCACTTACTTGCGTCTGCAGCAGCTTGTAATATTCGGTCAGTCTGCTCAAGATTTCAGAAACCACTTAATTGAAAGAAACTACTTTGTTTTTGGATTCCTGCAACATTTTGCGTATTTGGGCATCCTTTGTTGTATGTTGACCAGTTTCAAGGTACTCTCGTATTGATGGTGAGGCATCAATTACTTCAACTTCAAATGTGTCAAATTCAAGGGGGGTGAAACGCAAATAAAACCTGGTATAAGCAAGAACATCTACAGTTACAGTTGAGTTAGATAAATCAAAATACCAGATTCCTACCTTTAAGGTATAGCCATGCTGGAGTCCAATTTTTTTCAGTGGATTATATAATAAGAGGTAAATCAATAAAGCAATTGGCCATGACACAAGGAACAATGCGAGGTTCACTGTGGAAATTCGCTTGATTTCCGAAAGCCACATATTTAACAACATTTCTTCCATCTCGGCATGCCAAGGAAAGACCGCCATCTGCTCGAGATTGGAAATAAAGATGTAGTGAAGATTTGTCTCTCTCAGTTCAGATAATGGGGCATCCTAAAGAGATTAAGGTACGCTTCTATGAAAGAAATTTAATACAGCAAATGATGTAACGTGTGATAGGTAGTAACCATCAACTTCATCCAACCCTGAATTGCCTTTTAGATGGATACCAAAAGATTTTGAAAACTTACCATAGCAACTCCCTAATTGCGGTATCAGCGAGGTACAGTTTCGATGCAGCCTGAGATACTCAATGTCGGGGTTTTGCAAGTCCAGGGCACTTCCACTCAGCAAGTCACCCCTGTTGTGTATTACCAATAAATCCAACATGATCTTTGAGCATACTGGGCGCGGATTCGCTGGTACAAGTTTGTGTTATTCCACAATATCTCACGCATTGTGTCATATGATCCATATGTGTATACGTCGCCATTTATCAAGGCAGTAGATACAACATTACAACGACGGAGATATGTGCGTTCTGCCATCCTCAGTTCCGAGAATTGAACCTGTTGTAGATGGGGGAAAATGAAAATTGAACGCTAACTAAGGGCGTTTGGTGCTTACAGGTATTTTAAATGATGTAAGGCTGTCAATTCCGAAGACAGAAAGGACAATAATAATAGCCGAGAGTAAACCAATCCCCAAGACAAACCTGCGCATTGACTGTGAACTTCAAATGAAGGGATTCCAGGGAACCTCATAATCAAAGACTTGGCAAATGAAAAAGAGACCTGAGCTTGCTTATTATGTGCCTCTTCGTCATTATCTGAAAAGCCTGGAGATGGAGTCAAATGCTAGAAAGTGGTTTGGAGAGACCTTGGTCCGGTTTAGTTCCCCCACACTCAGTGTAGATTGACAGTAAAACACTTCTCGGTATATCAAGGAAAAGTTGCAGCACATTTTGTCTTTCCTTTTTTTTCTTAATAACTCCACATTTAATTGATGTAGGAAATACTTTTTGTAATACAAGGATAGAGCGACCAAAAAGACCAATTGCACATAGGAGAACCTTTAGTTTGTATGTTATAGTATGTTCAACTGGGAGTCTCTCATACCAACAAAATTGTTAGAGGAAGAGAAATTGCTAGAGTTAGTGTTGCCCTATTAAGGGACTGCAATACGTTCTGGCTGTACACGAAAACAAGTTCATCAAGAGCTTATATTTTGTTTGTGGTTCGTGAGCCTTAGCAGAATTTCATGAAGAGAAATACCTTGTCGTGCATTTATTCGACCATTGTCCTTTTTAATAGTGAGTAACCAACACCTAAAAAGTAGGAAGGAACCAGAATGTATCTGACGTCTTGGGAAAAAATCAAATCCTCAGACTTGGAGAATAATGATTGATTGATAGCAATGTTCCCAAGCCTGCGGATGATCTCTTTAAAAAGGCGATATCTGGACACTGAGTTCCGTGACGATGTGTTACTGTATGGATTGTACACAATGGAGGAAACTGATGAAGAAGTCCATTCTGTCCAGGAAACCATTTCTCCCCGGGCAGAATCCACATCTTTTTGCTTTTTTTTAGGGAAAGGAAAAAAAAAAGCAACTTACATAATTCGTTTGTGATGGAGCTCAGATGATGTGTTGTATTGAGCATATCTTGAAGGAGAACAGATGTTGTTGCTTCTTCACCATTGTTGAGTGAGAGAACCAGGCGCTCAGTCAGGAGTGTTGAGGTTGGAACGTTTCTGATTGTACATGAGAAATAAATAGCCTACACCAGTTCAAGATATTACGCTCTTGCGTCAGATGCATTCTTCATAGCAATAAAGGTGCCTTCTAAATTGTCCAACCCATTGTTTACAAAGATATATGACAGAGCGATATTCAAAATCACAATAACAAGAATTGCAACTATTGATATAGAAAGGTTCCTGAAAAAAAAAATGAATGAGGAGCAGGCAAAGTTCGAGAGATACAAAAAAGCTGTGCTATTTAGTTGCTGAACTTGTTGCTTGTACCAGGCAAGCCTCTGAACCCTCTTCCCTTTTATTTGCTCGGACTCATCTACATCTTGTTCTTCTAATGAAGGGTGTGTTATGGGAAAGGAATTATGAGATGTACCTTTATGTGGGATTTGTCGTACATCACCAACGTGCTTAGTAAGATCATTAAATTGAACAAGAGGTGCTTTTCGTGCAGGTGTTAAACCACTTTTTTTTTTGTGTCGGTGCTCTTTTGACTAAAAGGATGTCAGGAGTGGAATGTGGAAGAGATAAAAAATACTTGCTGTTCTTCAAGAAGTTCTGCAGCTTGATATAAGGCTTGAGAAATGTCATAGTCGTGCTTTACTTCATCCAGAAACTTAGCATACCTTGCTAGAACCTTTTTCAGTGTTATTTATACACAGAAAAATTCTATTGTATACATATGATGATTTGGGATATTTTGAGCGCAATCTTTCGTAGATCTCTGTTGCATCCTCTTCTGCACGATTGAGATTTGCCACAATTTCATGTATGTCTTGAATGTTGCTGTTAAGGAGATGGTGCCAAAATAATTGTAAAAGCTCTTTTGCTTTTTTCCCATATTGTGTAGCTTGTTGATCACCCTATAAGGATTTCTTTATTTTAATTGCAGTGTATGTGAAGGGTACTTGGTGAATCTCCTGAGCTCCTCTATCAATGCGCTGTGCTTGCTCTTTGCCATAGTTTACTAATTTTGCCACCAATAGTTTGTGATCCAAAAAAAGTTCCATTTGTACAACACGTCGCAAGCGCACCAGAGCCGGGTGGAGATCGTCTGAAGTTTGCAATGTATAAAGTAGATATAACTTGTTTTTTTTTTTTTTTTGCCAAGGTGAGTCCGTTTCAAGGTTTTGAGAAGTTGCATACGACTTCTGCTTCAGGTTTGTGCCTGTTTCCAAGACAGTTAAGAGCAAGCTGATTTACCTTATCAAGAAACTGCTCAGGTGCCTCCTAAAACCAGTGAACATCAATTTAGAAAATCACAGTTTCACCTCAGCTTTGGACAACTTATTTTGCTCCCAGAAAACATGCAGCACAGCCATTCTCATAGTCCAGGTTGTTTGTATTGGCTGAGAAATGTCTGTGTGCTCTGCTCTCCCAGACCATTCATTTCCTTCGTTTTCACCAGACAAAAAGAAAGTAACCCTGCTGCGTAGATTGTGCAACAGCTTCTTGTATACCACAGCACTTAGGAACCACATACCAACTCCAGTTGGTATTGCCAAGGCCCAAAAGGAAATGAAGAGATATAGCCCTGCATCACTAGAAAAGCCCTGGTGTCGAGTTAAATGAAAAGATTTCACCCAAAATGTGATAAATACCGATTGTACTAACGAGAGAATAGCTGCTAAAAGAACTACTGAATAAGAAGCAATCTTTAAGTAGTTTGCTTGCCACCGATAATATGGGGATTGCAATTGCAAAAATATGATTTGTACAACTGAATGCACTGCTAATAGGCTTGATATCTAGATTGTATAAGAATGGGGTTATCTTTTGGGTGACATACAACTAGCCTGGCATAGATGGAAGGGAAAAAAGGGAACAGAAGAACTCTCCAAATAACTGTCAGTATAGTCACCTGAGAAAATAAGCAAGACGGAAATGTGGCTTGAGAACACACAGACAAGAAATGCAAGATCTCTGAGCGTGATAGATAACGAGAGAAAAAGTTTGGGGACTTGTAAACAAAGTCATATTGGTAACTGACTGAAATAAGTGCCATTATCCATCCAACAATTACTAGGACACAACTCACAATTCCAACTACTATCTGTTGATAATATTGGTGAAAATAAAGAACTTAGTTGTGGTACTGATTGACCCGTCCCGCAGGTGTAAGGTGGATTGAAATCGGGAACATCATAAATGCAAGACGCAATGGTAAGGCACACATGCATAAACGGAGTAATCAACAGCATACCCCACAGGTACAACTGAGGAGGGTTGGCTTAGGAGTGAAAGAGGGGCTACCATAAAATTGGCCAGCTTTAACATTCTTCCTTCTTCATGAAAAGAGTGACTGTGTCTTATATACAAAGCAACATTGAAGGCAACAGTGAGGCAGCCATATGACCCAAGAATGATCAAAGCGATTAAGGAACTTGGGTTGGAAAGTGTTGTGACAGATAATGTGCGAAACCAGCGCACGATACTTGCAAAAACAACTACACCATGTTTCTCACTCCACCCCATATCAGGGTCAATGACAAAGCTGAGTAACTAGATTGTTTAAATTGGTTTTAGTGCATCCATATAATTTTACTTGCATTACACACTTGTAACATTTGCACTGCAAAGAGAAGCAGGGTAGTGACTTTCCCTTGAATGACATATTTGGTAGAGATCGCCACAACACCCAACATCAACTGCTTGGTATTTTGCATTAAGATATTTGCAGACATGGTTGAAGACAGGGATGAAGTGGAAGAAAGAGAAGATGATGAAACAGTGGATGAAGCTGTGAAAACTGACATTACATCAATATTGAAATCTTCTTCGTCAATGAAACCGCCCTCATTGTTCATATCACTGGTTTGTGGAGCATTGACAGCGGCGCCATCCTCAACAGTGTTGTCATTGTCCAGTTTATCTTGCATTTGATCCATGACTGGCACATTTGTGGCATTCGTTCCTGCTTGCTCACTGTCGCTTCCATCGTCAGGGTGATTGCTGTTTCCATCCGAAGAAGCTGATGACATGGATGGTTCTGAATGAACTTCAGCAGTGCGCCAATCGTCGAAAGTATGTCGTTCCTTTGGCGAGTGATGCGACTTGGACGGTGAAGGGGTTCGTAGTTTTCCATCCTGTGATCCACATAAGGCCGAGAAAAAAAAGGGAGAAAAAAAAAGTTTACGCACGCCACTTCGTTCTACAGGCACATGCAATGACCCTGCACTGGCGACGTGACCATGACTAAGCTTTCCTGCGGATGTAATCAGCGATGGTTGGTCGGCAGAGTTTAAGTCGAGTTTGAGCTCGGTTATTGGCGTCTCAGCGCGGGTGGTCATCCAAAAGATCTATGATATCGTGTCGACACACAGCTACCTACGCTGCTTGGCTGTAGTTATATTGTTGTGGGTTTTCTTTTTAAAATGAATTAAAGATCAGCCGTACCGCCACACTTATAAAGAAAGTCGAAGTCGGAAAAAAGTCATTTAAAAAGTTTTTGGGTGAGGACATTCGTTATCGTAATTTGATGTTAAAACATCCAGCGTGGGGGGAAACAACAAGGACAAAGTACTGTTTGTTTCGGGAAACGTGGAAGTTCACCCGTTTGGGGGGTTGTCCGCGTGTGGCACATCAATTCAATTCCCCGGCGGAAGACAACTTGAATTGCGGAAGTTGTATTGCAGTGTGAACGGGGAGAAGAAAGGGAGGGTACCGGGGCACACCCAGTGCTCTGATTCTGATATCTACGAATATTTCAAGTTTGTGCAATTGCAAAGAAGCCATGCTTTTCCCAACGAGCAAAATCATGCAACGGTAACAGGCTAACTCACGAACCTCTTTCCATGTGACACTTTAATACCCCGGCTTGCTAAGATGTCAAACACTTTTCATATGTCCTGTGCACTGGGTACATTTTGTGAATAAATCGGGTACGAGTGGCCATGGCGGAACAAAGTGAAAGCGGAAATCGAGATCCAGAGCTAAATACAGTAGAGTCACAACTCCCAGGAGAAAGGGGGAGACTGGGAGTGGCAAGTGCTTTGTGGAGATCTTGGGCAGAAAGATCAGTGCTAAGAGGTTGCCACGGCGGAACAGCATTGCCACTGTGCAGGAGTGAGCGCACTCGTTTTGGGTTGTTGTGGGGAGCTTGCTTGGCACAACAGGACTTCGAAAGATACCTGCTATATTCCCTGTTGTGTGTACTTCGCGGATGCGAGTTTCTTGATGTGTATGCATCTTGGATGATTGTTAGCACGGCGCTCTCCTTTCCGCTCAATATAGCTTCTGGGTGGCTTACAGACTTCGTTCACAGGAAACAGCATCGAGTCATGCAGGTATGACGAGTAATGTTCACCCTGTCGGTGATATTAACTTAAGAAGGTATCTTCTGTTCTACAAACTTGCTTCCTGGGCTTGATGGCTCTGTTTTGTTTTCACGCAAACTGGCCATGGGCTGTCATGACGGCAAGATAAATTCTCTTCCATGTCGATCTAACGATGCCCAGGCACAAATTTGCTTTCAAGTTCGCCAAGCTGCAATGTTACAGTCACTAACGAGTGTCTGGAAATTATTAAAAATCAGGTTGGATGTTGTTGGTCATCCAAGTGGCCAGCAAGAGCACGAACCAAGAGAAAAGGTGGTGCAGAGGAATTTATCTTTTTAACGGCTTGTAATGTACAGCAAGTGGAAAACATACTTGTTAGTGGGGTTGGAAATACTGGAGATATCACTTGTGAGCTATTTGAACTAGCATCACTTGGAGTAATAATATTACTGGTTTTCTCCATCTCCATATGGGGCAAAGTAAATGTGGCCTAGAATAAGTCCGTCACGACAACGGCCCTTACTATGCTTTGTATGAGTTTATCAGCAAACATTGCAGTTGTAATACTGGCTTTCACTTTCAGAGATAAGGACATGATACCTCGCTCGCTAGAAATATCATTGTCATATACACCATTGGTGTGTCCATTTATTACAGTTCGGCACTTATTGCGAAGGAGGAATTGGAGCCTGAAGAAAAGAAGGCGAGAGTTTGTAGATGGGCTGGGAAAGGCTTACGGTATTGCACCACTCGTATTAGATACTTCTGGAACGCTGCTGTTGTCAAGAATTCCTGTATACATTCTTTGACCGTACTCTCTGTTTATGGTATGTTACTTCATAATCCTAGACTATTTTTACAAATTGCAGCTCTTATCGCATATCCTTTGACACTGTTGATTGCTACTGATATTACAAGCTCTAGTTGCATAGATGATCCTGAAAATTTTTGCTGTAACACCCTCAAGTCTCTGTTGAAACAAGGAGCTGTGTTGAATGCCATGTTTCTGCCTTCATCTGTCAGGTATTTTTACAATATCATCCGCGAATTCAAGTGTACAGCTATATGCTCTTCCTCGTGCACTGTCCCCCGCAAATTTTCTATTTCAAAGTGATGATTCCCATGGGGCTCACAAGTACCGTTTGTATTGTCGTCTTATTCACTGTTTCAAGTATGCTGGGACCAATCGAGACCCACCGAGATTTACGGTAGTTAGACCCACCTCTCATTGTCACTGAGGTACTTGTTGCTCTGGCGCAAATCCTCCCATACTACTTGAACGCCTATGACTACTACATTTTGAATACTGCAATAAACTCAGACTATTTCGGGGCAATAATTTCGTGCTACGGGTAGCTCCTCCTTCACTCAAGGTCACCACCAACATTGAAATGAAACAGACTCATGGGACAAGTGATCGCTCTATCGGTGGCAGCGACCTACGTATTCACTGTGCCGTTTGCGTACGTTGTAGCCGGTGCCCTCGCTCTCCTTGTTGCTTCTTGTGCGCATTCGGTATACATGCACAGGCTCTTCCTCAATCCTCTTTGGCGCCCTTCTTCCTAAACACCACTGCTGGGTGCCCATTTTGTTCGCCTCCAAGACGCACCACAACTTGTCTTATTCTGTTTCAGTGGCCACTATGTTGAGGCACAACACACGGTGATGGCCCGGCTACCCCGCGGGCTAAATCGGCCACGGCCACACAATTGTGGCGCTGTGGTGCTCCCATTACGAAACTTGGACTTGCGTACTGATACCAATGGCGGCGAAATCAGCAGCAGCTCCCTTTTTCTTTCGGCGTGATTTCGCGAAATGATATCTGTGGTTTTTGTGCTGTGGTGTGCAATGGCCGCTACAGCCGCAACAACAACGGGTGCGACGTCGGCGCTGGTGAAAAAAGCAGGGGCGTCGGGAGACGGGGAAATCGAGCAGTTGAGATTCATAACCCCGGAGCAGGCGTGGAACGTAGTGGGCGCGTACGGATCGCCTGTGTACGTGTACGATCTGGCGACGCTGCAGTCCCGCGCGAATCAATTTTTGAGCGTGCCGAATCCTTATGGGTTGACTGTGAGGTACGCGGCAAAGGCCTGGACTTCAAAAGCGGTTAGTTTGAGTGTCCCATAATACTACACTCAAAAAAAAAAAAAAAAAAAAAAAAAAAAAGTAAGTTTTGTGTTACTTGCTGATTGGTTATTGTTATTATTCTGGCTGCATTTGGCACTATAATGATGTTTGATCGGACTTATAATAGGTGCTGGAATTGTTCAACTCAATGGGGCTTTGGTTTGATGTTGCATCAGGCAATGAGGCTAAGAGGGTTATTAATGCTGGTGTGGATCCTTCTCACGTGCAAATGAGTTCGCAGGAACTTCCCAGGTAAGGAGCACTTTCGTTTTCTTCCAAACGCACCAATGTTGAATAGTGACTTCGGGGAGCTTTTTACATCTGGAGTTCGCATTAACTTGTGCTCTCTGGATCAGATTCGCCGTTTCGGTGAATCGCCGGCAATTGTTGCCCTACGAGCAAGCAGGGGAGCAGCTGGTGTTGAAGTGGGAATTCGCATCAATCCAGGAATAGGGAGTGGGGGCACAAATACAACAAACACTGGCGGGCCCTCTGCCAGCTTCGGTGTTTGGTATGCTCTGTTGCCTGATGCTGTGGCGCTTGCAACACAATATGGCTTGGTATTCAGGACTGTCCACATGCGTATGTTAAATCCTCTGCATAGTTTTACTTACAGCTCATACTCTCCTTGAAATCAATACAGATATCGGCTCAGGGAGTGATCCTACCATATGGATAAAAGCCGTCAATTTGACAATTGGGTTTATCGAACAGTACTTCCCGGATTGCACCACCATTGACGTTGGTGGTGGCTATAAAGTAAACCAGGATGCTTTGTTACCGTAGTAATGCCTTTCAAGTACAGGTGGCAAGAATGAGTTACGAAAATGCTACTGATATCATGAAGTGTGGAAGGGAAGTGAGCGCATTACTAGTACAATTTGCCCAGAAAACAGGCAGAAAGCTGTACCTCGAGATGGAACCAGGTTGACCTATATCTTCTTTTGTACTTACTGCTTGAGCCTAACCCATACACAGGGACGTATCTCGTTGCAAATGCAGGTTGCACCATTTCCAAAATTCAAGATATAGTTAGCACCGAGAAGGATTGTGATGTTTGCATTCCCTTACTGCTTGTGGTGCTATAGTCACCCCTTTTTTTAGGCAGGACACGTTTTCCTAAAACTTGATACCGGAATGACATCTGTACTTCGACCAATGCTCTATGGCGCCCAACATCCGCTTGTAGTTGTTCCGCAAAAAGTTGTGCCCGATCCAAACACTATGTAAGTGTATATTACTTCTTTGTTGCTGACCTAATGCGGAACCTTGTTCAAGGGAATATGTAGTTGTGGGACATGACTGCGAATCAGGCGACTTGTTGACTCCTGCACCATCGAACCCTGAAGAACTTAAACCGCGACTTATGCAAGAAGCCACTATTGGCGACCTGTATGCCATTCATCCCCCTATTTCTAAAAAAAACCAAACTAACCATTGGGTCAACAAACACACACCTTTTTTTTCTTTTTCTGTGCTCTTTGTTAGGTGTGTGATTGAAGCCACTGGGGCATACTGCTCATCAATGAGTACTGCACACTACAACTCGTTCACGGAGGCACCTGAAGTGATGCTCACAGGAAAAGGGCCCTCTGACTTTGTTTTAATACGCAAGGCACAATCCCTCAGTGACTTATGGGCTAACGAACTCAGTTTCCACTAAAAACCCCCATGAAGGAAGAAAAACAAACAAAGTGTTTATTGCCATTGACACAATAAAAACCCTGCTGGAGCAGCTCCAGATTTTTTGTGATCTTCGTTGCGCAAAAAGGAAAAAACTCGAGATCTACAAGCGGTGAGCGTACACCGATCCGTCACGTAATTATTCGCCACAAACGAGACAACATGAAGCAGTTCCGGCCGTCGTGCGGGTCGCAGTTTGATTATGTGGAGCCAGTTGTACGGAACAAAACTCTTGAAGGGATGTTGTGCGGCGTGTGTCGTGGTCCCTGGTTGTCTCCTGTTACTCACCTCACCTGCGGCTGCACTTTTTGTTCCTCTTGCATAACTACAGTATGCGGCATGCACTTTTTTTTTTCCCCTCCCTCTTTTCGCCCAGTACTAAGCAACTTTGTGTAGCCTGCATGCCCGCAATGCAAGCAGGATGTTACTGTGAACCAGAAAGTCCCTGTAATGGCAAGGTACTGTCTAGACGTACTGGATAATTTGCTCGTGAAATGTCCAACTTGCAAAGAGAGCGTTGCACGCCACCAAGTTGTGGCTCATTGGAATAGATGCAAACAACGTAAGAAACACTATTTTTCCTTTGTGTGATTGTAACATGTAAATAAAAAAAATGAAAGCTTGTCCTCAGGGCTGTGGTGAACTTGTTGCCCCTCTCTTGTACACCAGTCATGTGGAGGAGTCCTGTATGGAAACTATAATTGAGTGTCCCTTGTGTCACTATCATAACAAACGAGAAATAATTACGTCTGCTGACCACAAGCAAACATGTCCTGTTGGTAAACTCACAGTTTTGTTTTACTCAATGTATTAATTCGTCTCCCTCACAAAAGATTGCCCAAATGGGTGTGGTGCAAAAGTTGCCCCAAAAGACTTTCCACAACACAATGAAACTTGTTTGGATGCTGTTGTACCATGTCTCATATGCACGAAGCCCTTTAAGCGTGGGAAGATGGCAACTGAGCATATTCCATTTTGTCCCATACGTAGGTGTACTCTTCAACTACCTCTTCTTATCCCTCATTGTAGCTTGTTCGTGTGGGGAACTTGTGGCACCCAGAGATAAGGTAGTGCATGACAGGGTCTGTAAGATGGCCCCTGTACCGTGTAGTGGAGGGAATATATTGTGCCCATGGACAGGTATAATTACACGACCCACAATACTAATTAGCTAAAACTAACCAGGTTCTCCCCTTGAACTTCCGAACCACGAAAAGCATTGTCCGTTCCTGGCAATGAAGGATGTCCTGGCACCCTTTGCAGCCCTTCTCACACGCAACTTCACACATCTTTCCCCATCCAACTGCAAGGGGGCCCAACTTGCCAACCAGGATATGTCACGCAGATTTTTCCGTGGATGGAACTTCGCGGGTGCAAATTTAAGTGGAGCAAATTTTGAACTCTCTGATCTCTCACTGGCTGACCTCAGTGGTGCTGATTTGACCAATGCCAATTTCATCCAAGCCAGGCTAAAGGGCACGATTCTGGCTCGTGCAGATTTGAGCAATGCCGTTTTAGCTGGGGCCAATTTGAAGAAAGCCGATTTGAGTGGGGCTTGCCTTAAAGGCGCCAACTTAGTTCTAGCAGATTTGTCTGGTGCATCTATTACAGGGGCTGTAGTCTCTAATGCTAATCTAGTAGGTACCTCGTCATACATCATTGTATTCTTCCATTAACAGTGATTGATAAGGTGTAAAAAGATATGTACTACAATCTCTATCTACTGAGTTGGACAAGTCTCAAGGTATTTTGTCTCCTGGCAACCCAGACCAACTTTGTTTAGCTAATTGGCCACGGAACTGTTGGCGTCAGATGGAAAATCTTGATCTACGTTTCAGTAATTCCGACCTTACGGTCGCCAATATCACCAACAATACTCAAAGCACTTTTGCAACTGTTGGTATACCTTTGGGAGGAGTATTTACGTGGAGAGTGAAAGTTGTTTCTGTTGACTGTCGTCATGCTGGGGTTGGTGTAGCTATCCCAACGGCCCAGATTGGCAAAGGGAATCATGGTGATAAAGAAGGATGTTGGAAATGGCAAGCAGGTAATCCTTTCCCACCTACTGGGCCTCTGCGATTTACAATCTTTTAACTCAGGTGGATTGACGTTTTCCAATGCCTCCAGTGTCACTGGAACAGAGTTGTTTGCTTCAGGCGATGTCCTTACGCTTCTTGTTGACAGAAGAAAAGAACCAACGATTTTTACTATTTCAAAGTCTGATAAAGAAATAAAACGATTCAGCATTGTAAGCCTTTTCATATCTGGGAGTGCTTATGGCATTCTAGGCAACACAGCAAGAGGTTATACCGTTTATAGCTCCTTGTTGTCGTGGAAATGAGTTTACCACTGAGTTCAATATCCCTCAACCTTGTGTTATCGACCTCCCTGGTGTGATTGGAATGGAATCGGCAATTTTGCGTGAAGCAGAACCGGTTGATACTGTACTTGCTCCGCCTCCCTCTGCATCCTCTACTTCTCGTAAGTAAATTTTTGGGCCTTCTTCTTACTAATTTGTTCTGTTAGAATTAACTGGGCAAAAATGTATGTCGTGCCCTCATACTCCATTCATTTTGCCACTTATCAAATTGAAGTTAATAGTCAGTGGTCAGACGACAAATGGAAGAAACACACCCAGGTTTCTGTCCAGTTCAGCGACAATGATCTGACTGTAACAAACACGGACAATTGCACACAATCGACAATATCTCAGAAGGGCATTAGCCCTGGTTCAGTGCGCTATTGGACGATTAAGGTCAATGCTTGCCCTTGTCACGCATGTGGCTGTGGTGTGGCAATTGTGAATAAATTCAACTACATATCCACCTCCCATGCTGATACTGGTGGCTGTTGGAAGTGGGAGGCTGTTGGGAGAATGTACATCAACGGGGTGTTGAATGATCATTGTGAAACATTTACAACTGGAGATGTTCTTGGACTCCTGTGTGACCGTCGGCTAGGGAAAAATACCTTGACCTTATACAAAAATGAGAAACAAGTCAAAGTGATGGATTTAACGGAAACGGAGTTAAACATTCACCCCTGCATCACACCTTGTTGTCGAAATGCATCCTTCACCGCGAATTTCTGTGTTGCTCCTCCACCCGATGTGAGTATATCTGATCTAGGTTTGCTGCCTCTATCAGTTGGTAAATTTTCTTCACTTAATGATTGCTCTTCATTGATTTTGAAAACTAATAGATCCCGAGTTGTTCCCCAAGGATACCTGGAGACCTTATGAATCCACAGATCTTGTAGTTTCAAACAACAGCCTGACCGTCACAAATTCCACCAACCGGCCACATTCAATCTCTTCCCACGTCGGCATTCCTACAGGTATCACTCGATACTGGCAGATTCTGGTTGAAGGCAGGCTATGCCCTGTGTGCGGAGTAGCTGTTTCATTGGACAGCGCACAAATCGGGCCCGGCAGTCACGCCGATGGGCCAGGATGCTGGAAGTGGGAATCAGTTGGAAGGTTGGTGAGCTCCGTTGTAACGTTCTAACTTGTTGGCAATAGATTCTTTGCTAATGGTATCTTGATTTCCCAGCTTTGTGGGTATGTTGAAGGCGATGAGATTGGAGTTCTAGTGGACAGAATGCCAGGAAAAGGAACAGTAACCTTCTTTAAGGTTGTGACCCAACACTCCACTGTTTTTCTAACCCTAAGTATCAGAATGGCGAAGAAGTGACCGTTTTGAAAGGACTACCAGAGGATCCCGCAGTTCTAGTCTACCCCACGGTCACACCTTGCGGAACTCTTGCTTCATTCACGGCGTTTTTTGCGGCTCAGCCATTCAACTCCTCTTCACTGGCCGGGACCAAACGTCCCAATCCCGTTTCACTCGTATCAACCATCACAGCATCACTCACACAGTCGTCTCCCTATTCAGAGCCAGCAGCCAGTCCACCCCCAGGCAAAATCCCCAAAACACAACCACAACCATCCGCCCCAATGTTCTCCAGACCCACATCACCACCACAACCAAACACAACAAAACACTAAAAGGAATCACGCATAAATCAACAAAGAGGGTAATTTAAAACTTTTCTCTTTGGCTCCGTTTTTCTATTCTTTTTTTTCCTCATTGTTCTGGCTATCTGCGCAAAAGTTCGGCAACTTCATTGTCATCCAAATTACCCTGGATTCTCAGTGCACCCATTCCCAGTACTGGAATGTGGTACAAGAATGACCAGCGGCGAGCGAGTTTGAAGTCCTCCCTGCACCGCTGTAGTGTGTATGTGCTTCGAACACCGTGCCGGAGTAATGTATCATGATAGAGCAGAAGGCACCGCTCCACGTTGGAACCCACGACTACACATGTATCTAGTAGAGCGGCGAGGTCAGTCAGCCCGCAGCCGTAGAATGATGTTTGCCAGTCAAAAACGCAAGGCTGAGGCAGGGGGCTGCCGGCGGCATGCCGCAGTAGGTCTGTTGTGTGGTAATGTGTTGAGAAAGGGAAAGAGGGGGTGGCATACCTGTGTCAAAGGATTCCTTGAATAGACAAAGGTTGTTGATCCAGATGTCACCTGTTTTTGCCGGGAATTAGTTCTTCTGTGACTGGAAATCAGCGCTTTTCATACCGTGTACAAGTGTATGAGGGGAGGTACTAAAAAGGGTGTTCAACAGATTTGGTACAGTTTTATTGTGCTCCAAGCAGAAATTGTAAAATTCTGGGCTGAACAACGAGCGCCTTGGGTTATGTTTAGCCAGACGTTATAACTGGAAGAGATCTTACTGTGATTTAAGAGCTTCCCAGAAGTACCCAAAATTGCCTAACATGTATTCAATGTTTTCTGCACAATTCATCGGAGGTACCCAACCAAGGCGAGAATCATTTGAATCCCCAAAGCCCTTTGGAAATGTTAATTTGTGAGGTTTCTTGATTGACTTACTGGGTGATCCCAAAATTCTGCGTGGAATTCCGCAAAACTCTTTACAAACAATAGAACTATATCCAAAGGTACGGTTTTCGCCTCGTAGTCAAATGTAGAGGCATGAGAAAAGTCTTCCAAAATTAGAGCAGAATCTCCACAGCTTTCATAGTGGCAGAAATAGCACTTGGGCACTCGCAGCGATATCTGGTGTTGTATTAGAATTAATATAGCTGCAGAGGGACACACGAGTTGTGGCGCGATTTTCTGGTAGAAATTATATTCAATGAAGTTGTGAGTACGTGAAACGCTGGGCAGGATTTACGGAAAAGTTTGTGATATTTCACATACTGTGAGTTGGTTGAGAGCTTAACAACAATGGAAGAAGTCTCCTTCATTCAGTTAATTAAGAGAAGAGTAATGACTACTTACAGTTGCCCCATCATGTGTGAGCAAGTTGGAAACTTTAAATACACGAGATCTAAAACCTTTCTCTCCACCAATTCGCTTTATTTGGAGTTCATGCGAAGGGGATGGCAGCAATGGAACGTTACTTAACGTCATAATTTGATACACGAGCTATCAGAGCACATAAGTTCTGGTAGAAATTTGAGAATGGTCATACTTCTTGTATTGCAAGGTTTCGTAATGGAGAAATCAGATGTCCTTGTGAGGTTTCCACGGTTGTTTCAGAAAATAAGTGGTAGTCTTTCATATACTGAATGATTTGTGGAAAACCTGAGAAAGTTAGAGTGTTAATACATGACAAAGGGTTGTTACTAGAGTAAGTGGCGTCCAGGTGCCCTCCTTTTCTAATAGCTGTCGAGGACATATTTAATGGTGGAGCTTCTACAAGGAAAAAAAATTTCTCAGGTACTCTACCCAAAGTGAGCATTTTACACTAGCCAAAAATCGTACAATCTATGAAGTTGTGCCTCCGAGTTACGTGCATGCTGAATGGAAGCTGCGTTATCAGTTCGATTTATTACCTGAATATGTTGGAATCGATGTGCTAAATAAATAAGGATACTATGATCTCATGAACTTCCGAGGAAGTGACATAACCACCCGCGTCTGCCATGCATTACAATAAAATGGCATCTCTAATTTCCTTACCAGGTCCAGCCAGCCAGAAAAAGTAAACATCGCGTGCTGAAGTGAATAAGAACGTGAATATCAGGTTAATGAAGCTCTTGCACACAAGCAAGACTGCCAATTTGTTCAAGGAGCCTGGACCGCAAGTGGTGATATATTGCAAGCGGGTTACAATGCAAAGTCGGATGAAAACACTCAAATGTGTCGACCATAACCCAATCAGTGTTTTGCACAAGTAATTGACACAAGTTTAACCGGTGTTGTGTCTCAATCCTTGATGTAATTACGGAAAAGTACTCTATTGAGAAATAAAACCTTTTCGCACCCAGCTTTTGTATTGCATAATGAGTTGAGGCAGGAGACATGTACCCCCCAATCACAATGAACTACAGAGCTCAAAATAAGAGAATGGAAAAAAGGGAAAAAGTGTTTACCCCTCGTGATTCCAAGCACTCTTTGGCTCTCGTAAGGGTATCAAGGTGTCCTATTTGTGTTGGATTTTTGATATTTGTTAAGAAATGCAGATAACTACCAGGATGTGGGGGATTGAATGTGCCGTTGAAAAAAATAACAGCAAGTTTTGATGTCACGTCTTCGGGTACTTTCAACTTGTGCCTGGGCACGTACCCATAATCATTTACACCCACAGCTGGACTGACACCACTACTCCGTGGGGGAACGGCCGTAGCCATTGAGAACTGCTGAGCCTCGTAAAGACAACGAAACTGCCCGCGTTCCGGTCCGTTGATTATTAAATTGAGCCACCTTGCAAATAGATGACCCAAAGGGGGAGTAGGAAAGGGTCAAATGAGGGATTGGTTCTTCCTCTGCCTTAGTGGTCCGCTTGCAAGGTGAACAGAGATGAGGAAGAAGAAAAGTCCCTTCGCAGTTGCTTCTCATCTCATCAAAACAAAAACAACCGAGCACTTGGTTAGGTGTGCGGGGTTACCTCTTGCCTGTAATCAATTGGTCTAACTACAACCATAACCAACTAACAGCGATGCCGCTTGCACACATCCAATTGGGCAATTGTATTGGCGTGACGCCGCAGAAAATGTCCGACGCCGCGGCCGCTGCGTCTCAGATTCTGTCCCAGGCCATTGGCAAGCCCATCGTATATTGCATGGCCACCGTAAACGAAGTTGTGGGATGCTTCGCTGGTCAACCAGGTAATCCCCAATCTCCCTGCTTTAAGAAATACAAACTCCTCTCGATCCAAAAAAAAAAAAAAAAAAAAAACTGAAATGTTAATTTAAGGATTGAGTTTGTGTAATAAGCAACACATAATGTAATTTCTTTTAATATTTAACCTAGGACCTTGCGCTTTTGTCATGATCAAGAGCATTGGTGGCCTCAACGGCCGTGTTAACAATGTCCTCTGTGCCAAGTTTTGCGAGATGCTCGCAACCAAGTTCGGCATTGCTGGTGAGAGAATCTATCTCAACTTCCAGGTTCTTTTTTCCCCCTTCCTATGTGTTTATTTATGAGTGCTTATATGAAACACAATTTTAGGATGTCCCTGCCTCAAGCTGGGGTCACGATGGTGCCACATTCGGCTAATTGAATGTTCCTTTTTGCGGGTCTAATAGACAAAAGCCTTCCTTCAACATACTTTTTTTTTTATTCTATCTCCTCGTTTTTCATACTATCTTGTTCAGTGTTGGATAGGAAGCTTCGAAGTAATTGAGTGAGGTCACTTCTGTCTGCGTCAAAGCACAATTCTTCGTGGGCAGAGTCCTCCGAATTTAGCTCGGGAAATTCCGGCAAGTCAGAACCTCTGCTGGGTGTGTTCTGCTGGGGGTAGTCATCATCAGATGGTGGGTTGTCCTGGGTGAGTTCGGTGGGTGGTGAGGGCTCGGCAATGTACTGGGGAAGTTCCCCACAGGCCAGGAGCTTAGGAAGTACCCTGAAGTTGGGGGATAGTTGGTGCTCACGCGAGGGTAAGTCTGTGAGGGTTTCGGTGGTAGAGTGCCTTTGTTCTGATCTTGGTGGGAAGGCTCTCTGGGGAGCCTTGCCATGTGGTGTTGTGCGTGGATGTTTACTGCTACAGCATGGTAGTGTATTTATATAATGTGTTACTCGCTTCGCCTTTTCCTTAGCGAGTTCCTGTCCTCTGTTAGTTGGGGTGTGAGGTGAGAAACATACATCCAGAGCAGGTTTACTTAGGCAACTACTCAATTCCTTGATGTGGTATCGAAGGTGCTGATGCCGTATTAGGCATGGGAACGCGGATGGAATTTATACCTTCTCGGCATCTTTCGTTTGGGTTGGGCAGATACGGTGGCAACAAAATGGACAGAGTCCCTGCTGCAAAGTGTAGAGCATCTCGCTTACGTTCATTGCGGCAAAACCAGTAAAGTGGTGAGCCAGACGGGTCTGTTTTATTAACATGTATCGCGAAGAGCAATCGGGATCTCTGGATCTCCTCGGTAGAGGTTCGACACAGGTATCCAAATTCCACGGAGGGGGAGACTGACCCTGAAATAGGTGCGAACAGAGAAATGAGCGAGCTTACGTAGAGTAATGAATTTAAACCTCGAGTCTTGTAAAATCCCAGACCGAATCCGAGTGGTTGTTTACATAATACAGCCCATCGTATCTAATGGAATGTTAGATCTACCATTATTGAAGAAGATCCTCACGTACCGGTAACCTTTTTCAGGGGAATATTGATTGTTGAGAAGAGAGCCTCGAATGACTCTTACAGGAGTATGATTCTTTTTTGCAGACTTGAGATTTCCATATCCAGATTTAGGTGAAAAGCTTATACTGAACCCTGTAGTGATGTCAGTTCAGCTAAAGTGCTCGCGTCATTGTATTATACCACAATCCTGTGGGCACACGGCCTTTGAACCAAAGATAACACTCACAGCGGGGGCACCCCCAGTATCTGGGTAAACAATAGTCTTTGCCCCGTGTATTCCAGCGCGGATCATATCCCTTTTTGAAGAGTACACTGCTCCAACCTTTGTTTCAGATTAATTTAAGTTAGAGTTTGATGTCTTCACCTCGAATGAGTCCTGTTGCGACTCGTTGGCTTTCTCCGAACTGGATTCGATACTTGACTGTGCGTTTCCTTGTTGGCTTGCCAACTCTGCGTGGGATAGTTCTGATGTTTCCCTGAGATATGGACTTGACGCACTCGATTCAGTTTCTAATATACCACATTCCTGTTGCTCCTTTTCTGTGATTCTTTGCTCTTCAGGAAGGGTACTTTGATCGGCTGTACTTTTTTCCTTTCCCAGATTGTGGACTGGGCTTGGCAGTATTAACTCATTGTATTGTTTGTGTTCTTCTTTCTCTCCAGCAGAGGAGCAGGACCGAGGAGGTAAGTTGTTATTTGAAGGTACTTCACCGTTTTGATCTGAACTGCTCTCCGGGCTGCTGATTACTTGTTCGCTCGAGTCACTTTCCTCCACACTTGGAGAGGAAGGCGGTTGGAAGAGAGATTCGTCTTCTTCGTGAGTGTGCTTCTTCCTCTTGTGTGGCAAGCGACGGGTTTGCGTGACTGACATCTCCGAGCTCTCCTCACGGTCAGAGGGCGACGAGGGGGGTGTGATAAACAGCTCAGCACTGCTCACTCGTGCGCTCTCGGCGCGATGATGTTTCTTGTGCCGGTGTTTGTGCCTGCGGTTGTGGTTGCCGACCGCACGGCAACTTGCGCTGCCCTCCTTTTTCTTCTTCTGTTTGTCCACACCAGAATCACAATCGCTAGAAGGCGCAAGTTGCTGTGGCGTGGGAGCGCAAACGGGCGCCGTGGTGGAACAGATGCACGGCGGCACGACGCGGTCGGGAGACACGTGCGGCGAGCCATGGTTATTATTTATTGTGCTGTGGTCGCGTAGTTCGGGGCATTTTGATCTGTCCACGTTGCGGGCTACGAGAACGATCGGATACGGTGTCTTTCGAGGTTGACCGACATATGGACTACCGGCGGCTGGGATCTCGCGTGCTGGAAATTGAGGATAGTGATGGAACAATGTGTCAAAAGCCGAAGATGGAGGGGCTGGCCCGTCTGCCGTTGTCGTAAGGTGGTCTGGTATCTGACCCATGTCACCAATACACTGTAGTAGTGGTGTGCCAAAATTGAAGCGAAACGTCCATTAAAAACTCGGCAGATCTGGTCACAAGTGACATGTATGGTGGGCCTGGGGCCATCTCACACGAACTTCTTCCTCCGTAGCATTTCAGACGGCATGTGGTGAAATTTGTGGGAGTTTCCAATGCAAATGGTGTCGCTTCAAACGACAAAACGAAATCAAAAAAAGTGAAAACAAGGTACACTTAACGAACCATGGCCGACAATTACGCTCGCATCACCGAGGTGCTCACCACTTTTTTTTCGTTGTGTAGTTGTTTGTTGTTTCATTTTAGCAGTTGTTTCTTTTTTTTTTTTGTTTTTCTGTTGGAGTATAACTTGTTATAGTGCATTAAGCAGTTTGGTACTCCTAGCAGCAAATACCCTGGTGATATTGATATCACTTACGCTATTCTCAATGCGAAACTGGGCGCCCAAATTGGGGGCATGCAGGCTCTTTTGAACACAATGAAGAGGAAGGTCTGTTTGATGTTTTGGTCTCGTATTCTGCAGGTATTCACTTTGGTTTTGATGTTAATTCGAAATCAGAGACAAGTGGACTTCCCAATGGGAAATGTGAATGACACTACGGTTATAAGCCTTATTGGTGCTTATGATACTGCGGTAAGTCTTTTACGCCTATTTTCAGACCTTTTTCTGATGTATTTGTAGCCCACATCCAGTGTTACGAAGTTCACTGGCTCGAGTGTTGCCTCAGAGACCTATCTTGCAAAGTCTGCTAACGACGTGTCAAGGTAATTGCCAAGAGGCAATGTTGAATGATACTATCAGTTTTGTAATAACTTACTTCCAGGTTCTAGAAAGAACAGAGCTGTGCCACAATGTACGAAAAGAAAGATTAAAAAGAAAATACAAATTTTATATGTGCAATTTTTTCAACACTACTTGCCAATAGTCCACCCCTTCTGAAGCTTCCCTACACTCCACATCACAAGACATCAACAATCCATCCTCATTTTCGTCATGGTAGTAGTCCGGCAGCCATTGTGTAGGTTGGAACCCAAACCTGTAGTAAAGGGAGATTGCAGGCCGGTTGAACACACTGCACTGCAGCATAACCTTAGGCAAATGGCGTTGTCTTGCAACATGAATGGAGAATGCCACCAGTGCTCCCCCAACGCCTGATCCCCGGGATGCTTTGCTGACTGCAACACTAGCAATATGTGTAGCCTTTTTTTTGTACTGTAAGGCAATGTAGCCACAGACTTGGGAATCTATTTGATGTAAAAATACAATAACAACTGCAGACCCATACCTAATATTGCAACGTGGATATCTACATTGTTTCCCTGAAGTGACTCATAGAAATAGGACTCTTCATATGGCTTGTGAAAAGACTCCTTTTCAATTCTGAGCACATCAGGTGCATGGTCCCAAGCAAATTGCACAATTTCTATGGAAGCATTAGCTGGTGGCAGCGGTCTTGGCTGCTTAGTAGCTTCCTCCGTTTTTCTGTGATGCTATTAAGAATAATATGGCTTGGTAGTGAGCATACTGAAAAGGCTCACTAGCAGAAAGAATAGAAAAGCGGTCGTGGGGTACAACGACTGCAAACGGCAGTTTGGCAAAGACATGTTGAGCATTATGCACTGGTTTGCATTCACATTCCTCGCAGAGGTTAAACTCTTTGCAATTCATGCAAGTATATCTTTAAGGAGTAAGGGGGAAATTTTATTTAGTGGTTGTAGGTTTTTTTTTTCTGGAAAATAAAACCTTACACCAATAACAGGGAAACGGCAATTAGAACACAGTATACCTCTGTGAACAATTTGGTGATCCGAGACAGCCTTAAACTCCTTAAGGCGCGCAGGGTTCCTCATTGGTGCCCTTTGCAGTATAAGAGGACTTGATAAAATTAGTTGTGGTACTTTGCTTTCAAAAAGCAGTGCTTGGGATCGTGAATGTGGGTCGGCTCTATTTCCGGTTTTATTGGTCCTGAAGGCTTGACCTCACAGTCGCGAGGAGGTGTAGTACTCAGCGATGTTCCAGAGAGTACATCCTCTCGAATTCTTTCACATCTATCACACAAATCCTGAATGACAGTATTACAACCAGAAATGCCCCACCCTCTCCCCAAGGTATCCGTAATTGCAATTATACACTTTAAAACGGGAATGTGTTTGTGGAGTTCTTGTTGTTGTTTTTCTCCCACTACACACATAGTCCGCGCACTGCAGGCAGTGGAACCGCGTTCCGAGAATTTCCAAGTTGCACACATCACATATAAAGGTTGGCTCAGACCGCGAAACAGTCTCACCCCCTCCCCTGGTACACAAAACGCCATCATGATGTACTCTCGCCGCCGCCGTCGTCGTCGCCCCAGTCCTGGAACCACTTGTGCTAGTAGCAGCAGCACTGGTCGCAGTTGCGTTTGACATGACTGTGACGTCACAATTGCAACTGCCGCCGCCGCCGGCGCCGCCGCTGTTGCTGGCCGAGGCCGACGCGGTCGCTTTCGCGGTGCGGGTGTGTGCAGCTTCCCCCTCATGCTCACGAGGCTGCTGGGGATGATGGCGACCCCTCGCGTCTGTTTGGCTTTGCTGTTGGTGTTGGTGTTGGTGTTGGCTAGGGTGCTGTTTGGCCCCCCTGCCGCTGTTGCTGTTGCTGCCTCTGCCCCTGCTGCCACTGTCACTTCCACTGCCGCTGCCCCGGCTGTTCGTGCTTGTGCTGCTACTGCGGCTGCTTGATGTCGCTGTAGACGACGATGAGGCTGAGCCACGGCTGCCGTTGCCTCTGCCTCGGCCCCTCATTGCGCTTGTGCCTGTGGCGCTGGTCGTGCGCGGTGCGTTGCTTCGATTATGGGTGGTGGCAGCCGACAATGGCAGACATGCAGCTTCGACCTGGGGTGGCGCCGACGGCGGCGGCGCATCGTCTTTTGTCTTGCTAGCAAATGTGCCGCCCATTTTTTTCCTTTGTTGTGATCTTGTACTGTGCTTCTCACAATGGTGGCCAGTTGCAAACCAGCACCACTCTGACTGAGTTTGCAGATGTTGGTGTACGAAGAGAATAACCTTGGAGGTAGGATTCCTCTTTCGGAAACCGAAGCCCCAATCACGTTCTTCAACGGAACATACAAAAAAACCAAAAAGCAACAAAAGAAGGACAACGGTTAGATGGGGCGAATTGTACCCGCGAAGCCTGCTACCGCATCCTCGTCAACAACAACAACCACAAGCTCACCAGCCCAGACAACTACTCCTGCATCATCACCAGCCCCTCCCAAACAACAAGGGACCCTGGATGGCACCTACGCCATCAAGAGCGTGAGCAGCGGTGGCTACCTGGACGGCAGAAACCCAGGAATGTCAGACCCCCTCATTACATTCCGGTACCCGCAGGGCGATGCCTACCTGCACTGGACCTTCGAGCAGGTAGACACCAAGGGATACTATGCAATCAGGAGCAAGAGCAACGGGGGTTACTTGGACGGCAGGAACCCAGGGATGTCAGAGCTCCTGATCACAAACAGGCCTCCGTTCTCGGATGCATACTTGCAGTGGACCCTGGTTCCGATGAGCTCGCCTGGAGTGTTTGCTATACTTAGCAAGAGCAGTGGGGGTTATCTCGACGGCAGGATCCCTGGCTACTCTCAGCCTCTGATTACATTCCGTAACCCAACCAACGACCAATATCTGCACTGGGAGCTGGTGTCAATGAACTAAAGAACAAACTTTTTACCAACGTCTGTTCTTTTCTTTCTCGGATCACCGTTTCGTTTCATCAAAAAACACACACAGAAGAAAAAAAATGTCCGTTTTCGAGGTGCGAAAAGTCGCGAACCTTAGGGAAGTACAGCAGCTCAAAGACGCAACACTTAGTTTCCCGACGACGTGCCTTTCTTCCGAAAAGGGACTCTCCGTATGTCACGATAGAAAAATAGCACTCTACCGCCCCGACACAGGGTCATTCCGCCAATTCCCGTGCGGTGCCGATTTGGCCTGCGTCCACCCCACCAAAGCCATAATTGCGATGCAGTCCAGCAGCGCCCCGGCCAGTTTCCAGGTCTTCGACCTAGATGTGAAAGCGAGAATCGCTCAGTGCACCGTCGCCGAGCCTGTGATATTTTTCCGCTGGGTCAACGACTCCCACTTGGGAATCGTGACCGACACCAAGGTGTATCACTGGTCGATGTCGAGTCCTGACGTCGAGCCCAAGGTCTTTTTCGAGAGGTCACCCTCTTTGGCAGGTTGCTCCATCGTCAATTACGGCGTGAATTCCAGTGTGACATGGGCGTTCATTACCGGGCTGAAATCCACCGACGGGAAGACATCTGGGTGCACGCAGCTGTTTAGCTCTACGGTGAATGTCTCTCAGGTGCTGGAAACTACCGCCGCTTGCTTTGCTGATTTCACTCCTGAACCTGGAGACGGCCCTAAAGTTACCTACTTCTGCTTGATTGGCGGCCTGAATAAATCGCTTCTAATCGTCCCTACGGAGCAAAGAGGTGTTCCCAAAATTCTTGGCGATACTGTGGCAACGTGTGGCGACGGAGACTTTCCCGTGGGTGTATGTGCACTGGAAAAGTCCGGAGTTATCTTCGTTGTTACCAAGCTTGGCCTTGTTGGCATGTATACGCTGAAAGGCGCCAAGTTTCTCCACCAGGAGACCTGTCCTTCAAAGTTGTTTCTTGTGGCCAAGTGCGTGACTGCAGAGCGATTCCTTTGCCTTGATATGGATGGTCATCTTTGGTCTATAGCTCCTCACCCTCCAGGAAGCACGGACCCCATAACAACCGATTTCAATGGCGCAAAAGTCACTCCGGGAGCTCTTACAGCAGACGTGTCTAGGGGTAGTAGTGAACAAGAACCAATCAGCGCTGCTCAAGTGGAACCCATCCCGCCTATTTCCGCAGACAAAAAAAGCTGCCCCTCTGTATCTACAACAAGTACTGCTGATACACACCGGATTCTGGAACTTATTGCACAGAAAAAAATTTGTGAAGCTGCATTCCGTGTATCAAGGCTTGCACATCCAAGGAGTGAAGCATATATTGCCAAGCTACGTGATATACCGGCAACACCCCCTCTACCTCAAGCACTTGTACTCTATTTGTGTATCCTGCTAGACATGGGTAACCTGGATGAATTCGAAAGTTATGAGTTGACACGCCTGGCAGTGGAACAAGGCTCAACTACACTAATCTCGCAGCTTGTTGAATCCGGCAATAAGGTTTCCTGCAGTACCGCTATGGGTGACATCTTACGACCACTTGACTATTCCCTCTCTCTAACAGTATACTCCAAGGCCAAAGCCTTTACCAAGGTTTTCCAAATTCTCTACGAGCGAGGAGACTACGATTACATCCCCACATACACCAATGCTATGTGCCATGGAGACATTCCGGAAGTCCTATCTGTGCTCTTGCCGTTGAGCACCGTGTTTGCCACGAAAGTTGCAACAGCAATTCTCAAGGACCACCCAACTGAACTTGATCACACACTTGACTGCTTCACCAAAGCGGGATGCTCACGAGAAGCCCAAAGCCTGGCACTGGATTTACTCCAAGGGGACTGTGCTGAGGACAGCCACATACAAACCGAAGTGCTACGGCTGGCCTTCCTCAACTCTCCAACGGAAGCGGAATCTCTTCTCGGCAGTGGAATGCTTTCCCATTACGACAAAAGAGTCATCATCCCACTGTGCGTCGAGGCTGGTCTGTACCATTTGGCACTGCAAATTGATCCCGGTGCCAATGTAGAACCGCATTCTCTTGTCTAAAAAAAACCTTTTTAATTGTGTGACCTGTGTTTTTGCTCAACTATTTGAAAAACAAAATGGCCGTCAATGAAAATTTCGTTTTTACTCTCTAACCTGGCCTTTGGGGTGAATGCCAGATCAGATCCTTCCCCCACACCAAGGTTTGGATAGCTCATGTTGCAGCGGATTTGTGTCACCTCCCCAGTGGAACACTTGGTTACTTTGTTGGGGATCCCGGGGCACAAGGGTCAATCTTGTTAGCCCTTCCAGAGCAAAGCACAGTCGGGGGGTAGGCAGTATTCCTTCCAGTGCAAGGCACAGTTGTGGATCAGACAATGGAGAAATAACACCATGCCCAACTTGTCGCTTCCCTGTAATGGGGTCCCAATCCCATTGCCATCGCTGAGAGTCATTAGTATCTCTCTCTGGTCTATCCTCCATACACACCCTGGGCTATCACCACAAAGTCAAGAAACGTGGAGGGGAGTGGAATTAGACCTTGTTGTTGGGCTGGGTATAATATGTCAATGCCTGATGTGTTCCAAGATTGGTTATGAAACCCTGGCTGTCCATTGTCCAACGTTGTTTTGGGTCATTAGGAGCATAACTGCCAGCAGTAGGTGAGGGTGAGGATGGATTACGCCTTACTGTGAGGTAAGAGTTCCCACACGAAATTAAGGAATCTTTAGTCTGCAAGACGTGAGTAAAGTTTCAAGCATACTCATCGGCACAGACTTCATGAGCACCCATAGCTTTCAATGTCTTCCGAAGGAATTGTTTGTAACTATCTTTGTTAGGGAATCCAGGTTGCATTTTTACTAATATCAAGTCTAACAAAAAATAGTGTTAGAACAAACAATACTTGTTCAGGAGTTGCACCTGGGTCATCCATCAGTGCAAGGAGGAATTGCAACTTAGACACTGCAATTTTTTTATCTTTGGTGTAAACCTCCCGAAGCCACCTTCCCTCGCTGTAGTATTCCCTCCTGCATTCCGCTGATATACAACCATCAATTTCCTTTCGCCCATCATTTGGGGGAGTCAACACCCAAAACTCATCGGGGTCACCTCCGTGCTGTTAAAGAAGATCTTTGAAACGCTGAGGGAGTCAAAAACTGGTTTAAGTCTCCTGAAGAAAACTGTTAGATATACAAGATAGCTTTGACTTGGTAACCGAGGATATACTGCAATCCCAGGGTAGCGCCTAGACTCAGACGAAAAAACAATAGAACCTAGAGAGTCAATGGAAGGGGGCCTATAGCTCAGCTCTTTTGAATTTAATATTCCCTCTACTCTGAGATCAGGGTCGTAGAGAATATATAGTTCTGGTGGTGTTAGTTACAGTAAAATTGGAAGTTGTCCGAAACCTGGAATATGGTCAAAAGGGTGATCTTGTCTTCCAAACACTGCAAAAAATTAGTGGCAAAAGTTGGAATTTCATCGAACACACAGCCGGTGCTGTTACAGGGCACATAGTATTGACAGCCAAATTCATTCCATATATCTCCATTAGTAGGGGGTATTAGCTCACTGCAAGTGCGGGTCCCGGCAAAATGAAAGTAGCCTACCGTGTTCTCACAACCATTTTCCCTAACAAGACGGAGACTTTCCTCCAACTTCTTGCGTAACAGCTCTTGTTTACTGCAGTTGCACAGGTAATTGGCATCGATGAGATCTAGGTCACCGCCAAAGCGAAGTGGCGTTCGATAGAGGACCCTTGACGTAGCCATAACATAGTTACATGCCAACAACTGCCGATCTACTACGTCTTCTTTCTGTGTAAATGGCACTGACGACTGGTTAGATCAAAAATCGTTTTTGAATGATGTACTGATTCGAAGGCGACGGATCATGTTCTCCCCTGTACTTGCCCTTGGTATGGTCACAGCTATGTTGTGTGAATTACTCGTAATCGAGAGGAGTACATACAACTGACATCGAAATTGCATGTAAGGGAAACTATTTCTGGCCTGTCTGTGATTTGACCATTCTCCACTATCGGCTGAAAGGTGTGGATCTCTAATTTAGGCTGGGGTAATTCGAAGGTATATGTGCAAAGGCTGAAATGCCACTTCTTTCTTAACATCCCCGCACCCAGGAAAAGAAGTTTTTCTTTGTGTACACCAATGAATGTATCTCCCTGTGACGTCAGCTTCAAGGAAACAGACTGGAGTGTACCTGATGTAAATGGCCAAAGCTGTGCACTCGAACCTTTTTCAGAAATTTTACAAGTTCCGCTGTAGAAGTTTTTTAATTGTGGAAACTAGTTCGGCATACACACGAGTCATCTTCAGCCAGCTGAGGGGGTGATGTGTGAACAAAAAGGTGTGGGTGCCATCCTCCCAATGACCAGGCCTGGACGTTGGGAGCTGTGAAGCTTTAATGAAAAGTCTCCCTTCATCTGCGTCTGTATTTGCAAGAAACGCCGAATTAAGACCGTAAAAAGTAGCCCCAACGAGGCGAGCGGGTGTAACGGCGGCGGGGGGCACAGTAGGCTCAGGAAGAGCGGACGCCGATGTGGGCATGGACGGAGGGGGCGTGGAAGGTGTTGGGGGGGCAGCGGGCGCGTAACCAGATTTCAACCTCAGACGAAAGAACAAGGGATTTCGAAGCCTATCGTAGGATTAATAAAGCCAACTCCACCCGCTGCGTACACTTCGATCTCCATTCTCGTGGAGGATGAGAGTTCCCCGACGTCATGTGTCCCATAGATTTGGGTAACCATTTTCACCCATTTTTTGAATCGCCGCCCCTCCTTCTCTCCTTTGTCCAAGTAATCTCCAGTGCAACACGGCAGGGACATGAAATCCTCCTAGAGGACCAGTTAAATCAGCCACAGACACTAAAAGAAACCGTTGACGGCGGCTCTCTAGTCACGTCATGGTTGCCCGGCACCATAAGAATGAAAGGTGGTTTTTCGTCTCTCTTGTTGATCCTTCTCCTTAATGCCTCAATTTCTTCAATTGCCTTCTGTCGAATTTGTTTCCCTCTATCTAAGACCTAGTTTGTGTCAATCTTAGCCCAAAAAGTTGCAGCCCACCTTATACTGTCCCTTGTCAATGACATCCCCGGTAATGATAATACAATCAATTGCAGATGGACTTAAGTCTCTGGCCTCTGACAGGTGTGCAAAATTGTCGATGGTTTTATCAGAACCAACACCAATGTGTAGATCGGAAATATGAAGCCAGGTGAAGGAGGTTCCCAGTTGTGAATGTCCTGGGTCTTTTTTTGGAGGAAGCACTCCCCCTGGGGGGGTTGATACTGAGGTCGTGGGCATGGTCCTAGTGGTTTGTTGTTGGGCAACCCCGATGTCACCAGGGCACGTCTGTTCAGGTGTGGACATTAGTAGAAGGACTTTTCGTTTTGTCTTACACTGTCACACTTGAAATGCTTAAAAGAACTGGCCGTTAGCGGAACGCACGCTTCTAGAGCTGACACATTTACTAAAAAAAGCGCTTCCAGATAAACTAAATTTAGTTGTCTGGGGCACCCGGAATTTTTTTCTTTTTGCCGGATAGGTACCTCTTTCACCACCTTCCTGCGGGTAGTGACGTGGGCCGTTGTGTTGACAAGAGAATGTACAGTCGTGTGCCCCCTAGACTGGTGTTCCCGGATATGCGACACTTGAAGAAGAAAAAAAATGTTTTTTTTTCCCTTAAACACCCATCAATGCTTCCCCTACACTCACACTTCAGAGCTGGGAAACAACACTCGTGCAGGTAATCGTCGCCTGCACACAAGGGGAAGGCTCGTGCCGCTTCAGGAGCCACTGTCCCTCTGATGGCCACTTTGCAGGTTTATCTGTTTCCTCTTTGACTGTCGCAAATCCGGTGCCACCAGCTTTGGGGGCAAACTACTCCTTTTGTTCCCGCGATCCCAACGGGCCACGTCACGGATCACAGTTTGCAGCCCGAGGAGTCTCGGTCAGGGAAAAGGAAAGAAAAAACCTGATTCCTGATTCCTTGGTTACTGAGCCTGGGTGATGGTGACCTAACATCTACTGTGGCTTGGTAGATATCCTCCCCAGGATCTCTCTGGCAGCTCTTGAGGGATATAACAGCCCCTCGTGAGAAAAGGGTCAAATGTCATTTTACTGTGAAACTGTCAGCTGGGGATCAGACCAGAAAAAAAAACCATTTTGTCGGGATTGACCTGTTCAACGTGCTTGTCATTTCCAAACTCCAATTTTATATTCTGCCCATGAATGGATGGAGACAAGAAGCAAATATTTGCAAGGTTCTTCTCTTTCTGTACAATGGTAGGTAGGTGCTTGAGATGACATTCTTCCAGAGTAAAAACGCAGGTTGTTAAAAAATTATCCAAAGAAGCAAGGCCCTCAGAATAGCATTGCTAATAGATGAGTAAGTACACAAAGAGCAACAGAAGTTTTACCTCCCCATAGGCAATTAAGTTGTAGTTCCACAATCTTCCCTTCTCCCGATCTTCCCGGTTTTTCCCCTAGTTCCTTCAGACTTCTTGGCAAAGGAAAGAGCAGTACCTCTGTAACCGCTTTAATGAGAGGCAGAACTTTTGATTCATCTCTGACTGCACCATCATACACAGCATAGCCAACAATACCTAGTTGCCGATGTGTGGGTAGGCCAGGCACGCCAGTGCGCACATCACCATCAAGAAGTCCAGCAGCCATTACTTTATCCAAAAAGGAAACCTGCTCTCCTTCATGGTCTCTTCCTTTTTGTGCAAGCTCTTTAGCCCTTTTTTGCAGGGCTGCCCCCTCACTGACCCGAGATTGAGGTTGTGACTTTCCCATTCTGAGCACAAATCCAGCTGAAAGGTATGTCAGTCGTGAAAGCTAAACTCGGGAGGAACAACAAACTTGAGGTATGCCACAATCAGTTCCCATGGAAGAGCCCACACTTTTTGAGAAAAGTATGTCTCCTGTGAAAAGTTGTGTAGAGAGAGAGATTTGTCAGCCCGGGTAGTGTTGACCATTGCTTAAGTGGTTCAATCAATCCTGAAGAATGTTGCAGCTTTATGACAGTAATTGCATGGCGGATGTTATTGCTTTTCCACCAGTGGTCTGTTGAGTGCTGGACATTGAGTTAGTACAATGTGGGTGGGAGTTCTGGTGTACATTGAGCCTCAAGTTCAATGGAAACACTTTCCGCAGTTAGGGCTGATTTTGCAGCACGCTTCTGCCCCAGTACATCTGGTACACAACAGTGACAAATTCGGGAATTGTTCTGAAAGGGAAAACGTGGGAATTGTGCAGCGCACTTACTGGATCATTTGTGTACTGTTAACAACAGCTCTGGCATTTCTGTCAACTTCCTCAAGCTTGGCACGGAGAGACTAACAAAAGTGTTTGGCGACTTTCAACTGCTGGGAGACTCTGTGAGACCAAATGCAAAGTTGCTGCTGTTGAAACAGCTGGAAGTAAAGATGAAGATGTAGTTGCGGAGCTGGGGCCTTGGGTTTGGGACCATTATGCTTTGCCACTGTGGATAGCAATGCTTTCTCTGCCACAGAGAGACAATCTGGGTGCGCCATTCGCAGATTTGCTTGGAAAGGGGAGAGGTTTGGGTGAGCCTAATTACATTTTGCCACCCACAGTTTCAAAGCTTACCGGCGGCACCGCCAGTAAGATCAACTGGGGATCACACACAAAAAAATAAAAGTGACATGTAAATTGCCAAAGTGCCCGCCAGTAAGGGTTGTGAATTTGGCACCAAATAATCAAAATACACAGGGAAAACGTACCTGCAGCATGACACCGAGAGATGCCATCATACACACCCTCGATGTCGCTCGCTGGGAGTACGATGGGCACTTCACCGATTCGAGCATCTTGCCAGATCTGGGGCTGATTCCCTCGCGGCAGCGACTTTCCTGACGGAGTTTAACCCAGATGGCCGAGTCGTTACGCCACCCCAATGTCCCTCTCCCGATCTTTTCTTCTGCCCACATCCAGATCTCTGTCAAAATTGCGGAAAACTGTGGTGTTTTAGCATTACGGGGGGAGTATGGTATCAGTGAGGCACTGTGTTGTGTGTTTATGCCACTCGCAGATGAGCTGTGTGGGGAGACATGGTTGGTGTTTTGTGTGTTGTTGAGTCACATATCACATGGGTGTACCTGTGGCCATTTCCACCAGCCTAATAGTGCCGTGAAATACTGAGGAGCCAATGTTGTCCATCTCAGTCAATGTGGCATCGTGAAAATACTTTGATGTTATCCGGGCCATTTCCTCAGCTACCATCACCTCGACTTTGTGCTTCAAACTATCTTTAGCAGTTTGTACTGTCGTTTTTGTCACTTCTTTCCTAGCCATTAATGCTTAACAACAGAAAGAAAGTGCGACTGTACAGACAGGTCTGACATCTCCTTCTCAGTATGCTTGATCTTGCTTGAGCGCTCTCCCTGGGGCACCTCCTTGTCCAAAGAGAGCCTTGGTTTAGTATTCTTCATTTATGTTTGCGTTGTATTTCGTTTTGCTTTGGTTTTTCTGCTTGGCTTTTAAAGCAAACATTAAAGGCGGTTTTCTGTGTGGTGAATGTTGTGGACATAGAAACCTCTGGGCACTTTTCAGACCCCACACTTTTTCTGACATGTACTTTCTACTTTTGGATTAACATTGAAAGAGGTCTGTATGGAAAGCCACATCGGACAATGCAAGGTTGCAGATCCATCTACAAGGTAGCTCTACCTGCTTTTTACTGTTACTTTTTAAAAAGTACTTTAAGAGGGGTACCACCCATGTCAGCAACGTGCGCCGCTCAAGCTGTAACACAGTGCTGCCTGAGGAATTGTGTGACAGATTTTACTCCTGCTGAAATTGAACAACACTGAGTGAAACTACACTCCAAAATAAAAGCTGATCAAGATACATACTTGGTGGAAAAACTGCAAAAGTTTCACCCACACATGTACATGTTCAAAGGTGTTTCCGTTATCCCCTCACTCTCATTACGATCTCTATTTTCAATTTCCCTTCGTTTTGACACCAGTCAACACAGGACAGGGAGGACTGTGCCGAGCAGCATTTTGCTTTTTTATGGAATTGGACATGAGGGCCTTACCAATCTTCATGCATACATAGATGGTTCCAGGTAAAAAACAGGAGGGGGAGGGCAGTGTTTGTACAAATTTGTTAACTTTGGGAATAGAGGGGCTCTTGATCTCCACTGTTCCAGAGAATCTGCAAAGCAGAGGAGTGCTATAGAGTGGATAACTTCCTGTGTTATTGAGTCTCATCTATGTGAACCATTGGTTGGGGAAAGGGCTGTGGATCGGGATGGTAACCAAAGGCTTATCTTACCTGCCCTGACAAGAATGATAGATGATTTGATGGCAGACGATGTTGGAGCTGAGAAAGTTACCATTATTATAAGCTTATGTAAAACAACACTAAGATCTGGCAGATCCCAAGCATGCGGACCTTCTACAGGGTTCTAGAGAAAAAGTTTCCCTTCATATTGCATGAGTGCATTACCACCCAGACTCGTTGCACTATTTGTGACAAGTTACGACGCTCAAAGGCTGATGCACTACGTGATGGTCTTATTGGGACCATTGATGCACACACCAAGCTTCACCTTGGTGAGCGCCAGTACCAAGACCATATGCCAAGGCAAGAAATTTTCCAGCTGAATTGGGTGCTGTGCGCATGGATGCTAAGCAACATCTCGTTCTGCCTCATTTTCGGAGGTGTACAACTCTCTCAGGGTTGTGCAAAGTATGCTTTGCGCATCATGGGAACCAAGACAGGGCTATTTAATTATACCCGGACATATGGAATAACAATTCCAACATAGTTCTTTCAATTCTCCATCAGAATCTTACCAGGATGTTTTTACCATCCCCCCTTGCCAGGCAGACTGGCACAGCCAAGAACCGCTTTCAATACAAGAAACTGTACCTGACCTTTGACAACGCAGCTGTAAATAAATGCATGGCCTCATTCTTATACTGTGGAATGCTGGTGGCTAAGCAGTGGGTAAGATCCATTGAGATTGGCATGCTTCTTCCTGGACATGGTCTGCAGGACCAATTATTCAGCTCCCTTCACTATCCCCTGCATGCACAGGATGCACTTACTGTTCCTGCTTTTCTTGAGTTGTGTAGATGTGCCAGTCTCTCTTTTTGTGTGAAGTGGCAACACATTGAGGATTGCTTTGGGTTCAAGATCTCAGTAGGTGTTCCTACAGGTGCAGATGCCACACATGAATCTGTTGTAATACAGTCAAGGCAGTTTAATTCCAAAGAAATGTGGTCTGACCACAAAGTGGACCTCTTTCCCCTTGGGATTCCCAGTGGCATTCCCTAAGTTATCACACCAGATTTTTCTGTCTTCCAGTGTAAAGAGATATCTGAGATCATCAAGATCCTTCCTCCTTCAGAATCTGCCAGAAGTTGGTGGAAGTGCTTGATTGATCACCCTGCTGCTGTTTTTCCTGGCCCCAATCCTGCTAGTTCCTTGGTATGTGAGTGATTTCGCTTCTTTGTATAACTGAGTGATTTTTTGCTGCACAGTGGGATGAGAACAACTTTTGGAGCACAACTGGATTTATTCCTTGCAATGCAAGGCTCACTGTGCCTCCAATTACCACACAGGCATCTGTTTTTTTTGAGTAACCTTCATAAATTACAATCACATGAGGGTCTGAGGGCCTTCAGCTGTTTGATGGTGGTGTGGCGGAGGTGCACAAGGTGAGAATGCACAAAGGTAAAACCTATTTGCTTGTCAACTTTTTGCAGCCTACAGTTCTTCCTCTTTTGAGAACCTGTCTACCAGGCAAAAGCCTGCTTGTGGTGGCATTGCCTTAATTTATCACCATCGGCACTAAAACATTTCTTGTTTTACTTTCCCGGCGAAAGCCAGTACCCTTTCTTGTCTAAGGAACGCCGAAGCACTATCCACCACACCGAGAACAACCATCTGCATCGTCAAAATTATGTTTTTTGCAAAAGCCCAGACACCAGCAGGTTCCGTTACTCTTCACCAAGTTTGCCATTGTAATAGTTTGGTGTGAGTCCACTTTGGAAATGCCTCAAGTGGAGCTCAGCCCCTCGTGATACTGTTACCTGTGTTTGTTTGGTCAGGTGTGTTTAGTTTGCCAACACAGTATACCTTGGGAATTTTTTCGCGGTGTTTGTAGAGTTGCGCGGAAGCAGCGATTGTATACTTCAAGTGATCATCGTTGTACATGTTTCTCGGCACGGCAAATCGGACTAGGTTGAGAATACCCTGGCGCTGAACTGGTGTCTTTTGGTCCCTATTGCATTACATATTAAGAACATCTTTGAATCCCCCAAGCCCGTAAGGTACCATTCGAAGGCAAAAGGTCCTAATTCACAAACCCTTATCCCGTAGAGTCTAATCATCTCGATAACGAATCTGAAAACACTTTAAAAAACGTAGGGAGAAGAAGGAAAGCGTACCCCACACCGCCGAAGTCGTCAATCTTCATTGGAGTACCCTCAAAAAACTCCGTCATGTCCAAGTAGACTGCATGTCCACCAGGAGGTAAGACAACACCCTGGACACCAGCAGCCACAAGGCCCTCAGCTAAATATCTCACTTGAAGAACACGTCGGCGAAGGTAGTTGAGTTTGACAACCTGGTATAGCCCCTCTGCCATGGCCATAATATCTCTCCCACTAAGGCCTCCGGTGCTTGGAGGTTGTTAGATTATGTACCTTTAGTGAGGGTGATAATACCAAGGGTTTCCATAGGTTAAAATCTGTTTCTCCTTCAAAACGAGCCCCACGTCACGATCTGGTTTGGAAAATTGCTTATGGAATAAACCCTTGTTCCTGAAGCACATTAGCCCTCCTATGTTGCATAGTGCATCCTTCTTTGCACTCATGAGGAAGCAGTCACAGTACGAGAACATTTCCTTCACAATCTCCTGTATGCTTTTACTGGAATAACCTTCTTCAAACTCCCGGATTAAGAAAGCATTCTCAGCAAATCTGGCCGCATCAAACACCACAGGGATGTTGAAAGAATGCGCTATTCGTGCAGTTTCCCGAATATTTTGCATGGAAACAGGTTGCCCTGCAGCTGTGTTGTTTGTAACTGTAAGAAGAACGGCAGGGACGTGGTCCGCTCCCTCCCGGGTAATCAGTGCTGCTAATTCCTCAGTGTCAATGTTGCCCTTGAAGGGATTTCGTGTTGAACATTCTTCCACCTACAACACGAAAATGAGTTGCACCCCCCAATGAAGAAATCGCTTTACTGGGAAGGGTGTGTGAAGATGCTTTGCAAATAGATTGACTGGCCGGAATGAGTTTGTGTGAGCTTGCGCTTCAGTAGTATCAAAAAAACTAAGGAGAATAAGCTGGTGCTCCAACAAACCATATTTTTATACCCATTAGACGGGATGATGTAAGGTAAAGGACGGGCATCCTGTTTCCAAAGTTGCCTTACCACAGAGAAGAATAAGTTTTCAGCACAGCGTCCCTGAGGAACTAGGAAAAGATTGGGGTGCTTCATTCGGAAATTAGAAAATAGTGATGAAGGAATATTCTTTCCCACCTCCAGGGCGTATTTTCCTTCATTGGCAAAAGTGTTGTCTGGGATAACAGGAACCACCAAAGATGACCTTGACGGGTCACATATCATATTATTGATTACTGGCTGTGGGTTGTCACCACCTTCAAATATATCTCTCACGGACTACCGCAGGTTAGTTGGAAGAGATGAACGTTACCAACGTACTTGCTTTAAAGCGGTGTACCCGTAGTTCCCGGCATATGCACCATCACCACGAACAAGGGCAGACCATTGGAAGTCAGTCATGGCAGAAGTGCCCTGAGTTAAAGATCAGAACCGTGAAATTTGGAGAAGAACCCACCGAATCCGAGAGATAATCCACAACAAGCATTGACGCCTAGTAGAGGCATGAAATAAGTCAAGGAAAAAGCCAAAACAGAGAGCATTACAGGGAAGGCGAAGCAGTTGTATTCCGTCTTCCTCTGTGTGTCCTCACGTTCCAAAGCGCTAAACCACCGGCTCCTTCTCACCACGTACGTGAATTGGGTCGGAGGAGTAAGCATGGAAGGCACAGTGTGAGGAGGCGACACCGCACGTTTCGGCAATGGGGGGAACCCTCGTACTACTTCCGTAGAATCCCCATCTCGCTCAGCCGGTACGGCCTCTGTCGCAACTGTAGCGGCTGTTGTGGTCAGATCCCCAGATCCAGACATGTCTAACGAGTCGGCTGTTTATTTTTTTTTTTGTTATTTTTTTGTTCCCGGCCTTTTCCTTCTTGTCCTGTCAAAAAGCATCAATAAAATGCCGAATCGAATTCGGTCGAATTTTTCTCGGCGTGCACAGAAAGGTGCATGCCTTATGTACGTTCTTGCCGAATAAGAACTAACAACAGACGAAAACAATCTCTTAGAATTGCAAAAGTGACCCAATCTGGCCGAGATTGGCCGGGACCAACGACTCTTCAGGGGTTTTTCTGCAGCAGGGCGTTGACCTTGTTGACTAGTTCCGGTGTAAGTGACGTCAGTGCGGTTTGCAGGACTGGGCCGGGGAGAGTCGTTTGCATGCGCCGAAGAAGCAGTGCCACTCTGGGCGCACTTTCCGGGAACATCATCTCGGTTTCTACCACGTGCGCGAGAATAAGTATGATTCGCGGTGCGTTGGCAAAATTGGCCCCAATCACGGGGCTGCTCATGTCGGGGCTGTCAAATGCGTTAGTTTCCTTGTTGAGGGAGGAAAAACGGAGAGATACTTTTCGAGCATGAACAATAAATTCTCGTGGCACACTCTGCCCTCTTCGGAGTCTTCCTGCATGGGCATGTTTGCGAGCAGTAGTGGCATTGCTTCGGCTACATTTACTCTGTTATCTAGTGGCTATTGGTTTCTTGGGATGGGGTGGAAGGGCAACAGTTATATCTGCATATTTTCACAGCTGCAGAGACCGCATTCTCCGTTGCTCGCGTTTGGTCTTCAGTGGAGCGAGAATTTTTCATTTGTAATGATTTAAGTATCAATCTAAGTGCCTCTTTTTTTTTTTTCAATTAGGTAATTCAATCCACGGTTTCGTAAACATGTCAAACCTGCAGCAAGACCAGAAAAAACTTCACCCAAGTTCTGGGAGCATATTCCCAAGCCGAATGCTGCTGCCTGTCTCAGCTCAGGCATTTCATCTTGTGTGTACTGGAATAATGGGCTTAAGAAGTGAGGTAGAATTGGTACAGCTGCTGCTCTGTCCAGTAACCGTTTTTTAAAATGTGTGGTAACAGAGAGGAATAAATACCCAGCGTATTCCACAATATCATCAAAGAAACAAAGGCCTTTTTGGCGTTCATTCCAAGATTTGTCAGGAGTCTAAGAGGGATTCAGGAAAAACAACTTCTGTTGTGTGACAACATACAAGCATATCAGCAACATCACTGAGCAGATGTTCCAAAAACGCTGGGATGTAAACTTCCCTGTGGAGTTGGACAAGATGCGAAAAACATTCTACCAGCTGACAAAATACTTTAGCTACAAGAGGAGAAAATTCCATGTACCTGTGCCAAAATATCATCCTCCTCCACCTCCACTTCGCTCAATTTTTCGAGCTCTTCTTCATCGTACTCAATTTTCTTTTTTGTCTCTAGTGAAAGTTATCTTTTTTTACAAAAAAAAAGTATATAAACCTTCACGAATATCTCTTCGTTGTTTCCAATCTTGGATTATTTTGTGACCAATTTTGATCAAGTTTTGCACATGTTCAGCAGTTAAACATGGTTTACTGATGACATCCATTGCCTACAAATGGACAATGAAAATAAATCAAATGTATAATGTTGGAGAGTGGTACTTCGGCAATGGAAGCTATTTGCACAGCCAACACCTCAATATCTGTTTCATCGATCATCGTTTTTAAGAGAGCTTCAAACAAGGAATGCCATAAATTTATGACTAGTTGTAAATCACTCACCCCTGGAGATTCCCAAGTGAGAAAAGTAACGAGAAGTACTTAAATACCACTTGCTTTCAAGTACTCCATAAGACAAGAAATGAGTATTGGGGGACTCGCAGCTGCAGCTGTCCTTACACCTTGTATAATAATGGGCACATTGTGGAAGGCAGAAGGGCTAGGTACCCTCATGAAATGGAAAATTCATGTCTCTCACGAAGATTTTTGTCACCTCCTCGATATATGGGAAGAAATGCTGCTTGGAGTGTGTTGCATACAACAATATGTTGTGCGCTGCATTAGCTTTGTCATCGAGCTCTGAGGTATGTGTGTTGGAGTGTTTTTCGTCCTAAGTCCGTTATTGAAGATCGAAACACTTTGGAAGTACATCATCTTCCTTTGCAAACATGTCTGGGATAATAGCTGCTCGGGCAATTGACGGTTGCATGACCAGAGGCAGAAATGGGGCGAAGTCCACTCCTAGGCACTCAGCAATTCGACCCAAAGCTGTCTCCATGTAGAATATCTGTGGGTCATCAGCATCAAGTACTAGAAGCTGTCAGGTGGTTAAGGAGTATCGACGGAAAAACCTGTAGTTTTAAGCATTTCCTGCATTACTTCTTGAGCATCATTGAAAAATCTCTCTTTCCTTACAGCCAGCCCTGTTTCGTAATGAATCAAGATGCAAAAATATTAGAAATTGATTACCTATTACACTCAAGCAATCCATTGCACTTCCCCTAAGGGCCCGGTACTCCTTTGATTTAGCATTTGAGATAATACTTTTCAGGTAAGGTACGTAGGTGTCATAGTACTGCGTACGTTTTAAGTGTGAAATGAGTTAGAAGGGAAGTACTTTGCTGAATTTCTCCCCGACAGCGGAAACACATGAGGACAGTGCTGCCAAGACAAGCTCTTGTTGTGGAACGTTTCTTGAAAGGTCACGAGGCTGGAAATACAATAAAAAGGAGAATACGATGTAGGCGCCTGCAACATAGCAGCGAGGCAAGGAAGAACAGTGTCCAACATGGGAAGGAGGTTAGTGCCACCAAGGTCCTTATCAGCGAAGTTGATCATGGCTGTACAGCAGTGTACTTGCACTCTAGGATGGCTTTAGTAGAGCGAAGAGGAGCTACGGGTACCTCGCACAAGAATCCTTCATGTGACCAAGGATCTGGGGGACAAGTTGCGATCCATACTGGTCCAGTATTTCCGGCTACATAATGTCACCATCCAACGGGAAAGAAGTGCAAACGTACCGCAAAGTCAGTGAACAGCTGCCCAACACAATTAATGGCAGCCCATCTCACACGAGGATGGGCATCTTCCATGAGAGGCAACACAATCCTATACAAGATTGGTGAGCTGAGTTGGAAAGGGTTTAGATACTTGAGCATGTCATTAATGTGATGTTTCAAAACGAATTTGCATCCTTCACCACAAGACGATATTGCCATTGCTGCTGCATAGCGATGGTTCCATTCAGTTGCATTTGAGACAAGCGCAGGAATATGGCCAAACAGAATGGGAACAATAACTTTTCCGCCTGTGGTATTTCAGTGCATTACAGTTAGAGGAGAAAAAGAATACCAAAAATATCAGAAAGTCTATCCAAGGCATCTTCACCATACTGGGAAACTGTGAGCTCTGTTTCTTCAACAAACTGGTACCAGCTCTCATCGTCGGTAATTTCCAGTAACCAGGTCAAAACAAGGGACATTAATTGCGAGATCAAATTCGGGACTTTCCTGCACTGAGGTCTCAGTTGGGTTAATCAAATTGAGTATTTTTGCTACTTAATAGCTCCTGGTCTCTCTTGACACAGAATCAACAGAACTTCCAAGGCAAATCGTCTTGTATCTTGTTATTTATTTGGTTATTGCAGTTTTAAAAGGGCAACTGTAACTCTCACCAAGTTCAAGGTGGGAGGCAGGGGAAGCTATGGTCATCATGGCACTGGTGACCTGAGTCATTGCTGGGCGAAAGAAGAGAGGAGCATTTTCAGCAAGATCGACAAAGACTTCCAGTGCTGTTCTTGCTTCGCCTTCCAATCCTTGGTTGAGAAGATAGCTGAGGCACTGTGTATTAATTTAGTTAACAAAGGAGGAGCAAAGGGAGGGAAGATGTTACAGCAAGCATCTGCGGGATAAACTGTTGAAATTCCCTCGTTTCTTCAGGCTGCTCCAGTACCTGCAAAAATGCCGTCGTTGCCATAAGGGCTTCCAGACGCACCTGAATGTTGGTAAATCGGAAATCAAAATGGAAGAAGAGTGAACGGACTTGTGTATCAGCATCAATCAGTCCAGCACCCAATATCGAAATTATATAACGAAAGTATTTCCTAAAAGCAGAATCGCCTTGAGAAAGGGCAAGTTGCGCCATAATTTGAAGGGCTGTGCACCGGTGTAGTGCTTTCTTTTGTTTTGTTGGGTGTGGAGAAAATGTCACAGTTGCAGACCTGTGAGTTGCTGCATTTGAACAAGAAGGGGAGAAGTTCAGGCCAAGTCCCTGAGCGTGGCATTAACGGTATAGAATAAAGGTTTCACGTTACCTGCCGCAAACAGACCGGCACCCAAATCAGATGCACAGTCACAGAGAAGGTTGTGTATTTTTTTATCTACCTCAGCATCCAGAGCTGATAGTATACCAGCCTGGTGAAGATGATGAATTACAGGGAAAAAAAGATGATGTTTCACTGAGAATAAAAACCTTGACTGAATTCTTTACTGCATCAGGAAGACCATCCCACTTGCTTCGTGAATCCTTTTCATTGACTGCAATAAGAGGTCTCAACAATACGGCAGATTGTTGCCGCACCTAAACATGCAGTATGAGTGCCGCAGGCACTTTGCAGCAATTCCAAATTTACACACATCCTTGGCCAAACTGAAGTTCTGCGCGTCGTACAACAACGCCAGTACCACGTACGCCGGATCTCTCTCCACATAAGACGACAAATAAGCCTCTGCATTGACTCTGCCAGCACCATCTTCACCCGCCGGCGAGGAAATCAACGACACTGTTACGTTCGCCAACGACGGCAGTTGTGTGCTGTTTGGTGGTGGTACATTGCCGGTGCCTTGCGAACTCATGGTTTTTGTTTGCTTTGTTTTGTGTTGTGTTGTGGGATGTTGGTCTGCTTGTGTTAAGGTCCAATCGAAGGATCTAATCTTTGGTTTGGCGGCGCCGGGTAATTAAGAAGGTGTCAGTAACGAACGACGTAGTACACGCTCGCTGAGGCGTATTATTGGGTAATAATGTTTATTCGCAATTGCACCAGTAGATTTTCTCCTACTGTTCTGATCAGACCATCAGGGCAGCAGGGGGAGGGACTCCAGAAAATGACTCCCATGACAACAATGCACGTATTCTGCATGGAGTCATCGAGTGGGACGTCTATATGCATTCGTTGGATCACTTTCTTGAGGTTTCATCACTGTGTTCTTCTTGCTGCCCTTTTTACCATTTCAGTGATTCGCGGAAAAAACCGCCAGCCGAGTCAAGAAAACGAAAAATCCAGGATTAAACAAATAAAAAACCTCAGAGGAAATGCACAGTGCGCGTTTTTTTGTTATCGTCACGTTACTTCCCAACGTAATGTCTGTTGTTTTAAAGAGTACACGGTTATTGGCACCAAAGGGGAGGGCACTTTCTCTGAGGTCCTACACGCCAAGACGATGACTGGCCAGTTGAGCTTTTTTTTTTGTTTTTTTTTTCCCCTCGTTGTTGGGTTTTTGCGTTTTTTTCTGTTTGTTTTTTTTTCTCTCCCTAATTTGTTGTATGCTCTTTCAGGCATGTGGCAATTAAACAAATGAAAGCAAAATTCACGAGTTATGAGCACGCCAATAGCCTTCGTGAAATACAGGCCTTGAGGAGGCTATCACCCCACCCACACATAATAAAGCTACACGAAGTGATATTGTATGTGTGACTTCATTTCTGAACTGGCCTTACAAATCAAACAAAAAGTGAGAAGACAACCGGCACTCTCTCACTTGTTTTCGAACTCATGGAGATGAACCTTTATGAACTGATTAAAGGAAGGAAAACGTACCTGCCAGAAAGAAAAGTAAAAATCCTAATGTGGCAGCTTTTAAAAGCTTTATCACATATGCATCAGTGTGTTCCATTTTTACCTTATTTGTTTAACTGTGTTTCACACAGAAAGGGGATATTTCATAGGTATTTATTTTGCTTTCATCAAAATAGTTAATGACCTTTTACCCTCCCAGAGATATAAAGCCTGAAAACGCTGGTATAGTTTGTTTCCTCAGTTAAAAAAAAAAATAATTCTTTCCTAGTTATCAAAGATGAACGGCTCAAGCTTATAGGTACCTTTCCATCAACATTTGACAATCTTTACCATTTTATACAGATTTTGGAAGGTAATGGCAATTAACTTTTGTCTATCTCCATCTCACAACCCCAGTTGTCGAGGAATAAATTCGAAACAACCATTCACTGAATATATCTCAACTCGCTGGTAGATCACCTTCCTATTTTTCAACACACCTATTTAACACTGTAAATAAGGTACCGAGCACCTGAGTGCTTATTGACCGATGGTTTTTACAATTACAAAATGGACATATGGGGTGTTGCATGTGTATGGTTTGAAGTGTTGAGTCTTTTTCCGCTCTTTCCGGGTGTTGATGAACTAGACCAAATCCAAAAAATTCACAGTATTATTGGTACCCCCTCAAGAGAAGTTCTTGCAAAAATGAGAAGGTATTTATCAAGTGCCACGGGCAGTTCACTTTACACTCTGCAGACTTGGTACTCATATGAACTTCAACTTTCTCCATACTGAGGGTACGGGAATTGCTAGATTACTTCCCAATGCCACCCCTGAATGCCTTGACCTACTTACCAAAATGCTTATATACAATCCTGAAGACAGGTCCTCTTCTTTAAGGCTTTTTAAAAAAGGGTGTGACTTTTTCTTTGTAGAATATCCGCACAGAATGCACTTTTGCACCCGTATTTCCACGATTTGAGGGAAAGAACACCAATGAGAACATTGGGACCCACACTGTCTGTGTCACCACCCAACTCAAGAAGACATCATGTACTTCCTTTGTTTCATTTGACACGACGGGAAATTCATTAAATCACGCGAAGTACGTTCCTCACTAATATGTTGACCACAGGATAGTATCCGGAGTAAGAATGAAGTCAATGTGCCAACAGTTATGATCAAAACCGATGCCACATATCTACTAGCTCCGCAACCCAAAGTCACAACCAACTCACTGTCAACTTCCAACTACCTGACAGCTTCCAATCAGTCACTAAACAACCCCCTCCTATCACCAATCACAGGCACAACCACAACCACCGCAACCACCACCACAACAACCACAACAACGCTGACACAAAGCGGCAACAATCTCAACCTAAACATCAACAGCACCAACAGCAGCATGAACAACAACAGCAACAGCAACACCAACCCACAAGCTGCATCAACAAACAGCGGCGCTGCTGCCGCGGCTGCTGCTGTTGCTGCTGCTGCATCTGCAGCCCCTCCAACTAACCTGACAATTAACAACAACAACATCACAATCAACAACAACCTCAAGATAACAACCAACATCAACGGCAGGAGCCTCCGCGGCAAGCTTCCTGCAATTGAACAGAGAAGGCATTGTATAACCAGCGCACCAACATCAGAAACCAACAACACCCTACGTAAATCAGTCGATAAGCTGCCGGCCCTCAAACCAACAGGGTGTGTATATTATCACTCAGTTTTTGAAAAAATACAACACTATTCACTACATAAAACAGGTTGGCCAATAGACCAGCATGGCACTAAATCAAAAACAAAACCTTCAGTTGTAAAAACACCTTTGTACAAATAAAAAAGTGTTTTCAAACATTACAACATCCAATTGTTTTTCTAGTCCGTGAAGGGTCTACTGCCATTTTCGAACACAGGCACTTCTCTGTTACAGTCTTGGTTTGACTCCCAACAGGATTGCTTGGTAAAATGTGAAGGGAGAGAGGACTCCCATAATTCAATTCCCTCTTTTCGCATTTTCTTGTTCACCCGTGGGAGGGAACAAAGACGGAAGAAAAAAAAGAACAAAACCAAAGGTTCAGAAAATCATTTCTTTTTTTCTGTTGGCTTTTCGAAAGAGCAAAAAGCCTTTGTTTCGGTATTTTTTTTTTGTTTCTCAGGGACGAAAGAGACCTCACAGGATGAGCGGAAGGATATCAACAACTGATGGCTCCCAGTCGATTCCCTTTCCGTAGACCAACTTGCAAGCAAGAGCAGTGGAGATGATTGCCTTCTTGTGCATGTCGGGTACACGCGCAAGGCACTGTTCAAGGTGTCCGTTCTTGATGCAGTCGGGAACGTAGTCAATGAAGACCTGAAGGATCTTCCTGTTCTCTGGAGCCTCGAGGTTGAGTGGCTTGAGGTATGCGGCGACATCGTCGGTGAACTTGTTGATGCGCTGGGAGACAAGCTCGGAGATGTGGGTCATCTTGACGGTCTTGTTGTTCTTGAGCCAGTAGGCCATCATGGCGGCGGCCTCGTCGTTGGCAATCTTGGCAAGGCGGGCAAGAACGTTCTGAACGAGGGCGGGCTTGATGGCGACGAATTCGGCGTCCTTGAGCGAGAGACCGGCGAGAATTTCGTAGCTGCTGCTCACGACACCGCACTTGTTGGCGGAAGAATCCTTGTAGATGAGAACACCCTTGTCCTGAAAGGGATCAGTAAAGAGGAGAAATCAGGAAAGGAAAAAGACCTCAAGGAATTCTCGGGCATCCTGAGGGATGTACAGGTTGGCACCCTCAACAATTGCCTTGGTTGTGGGCTTGTCGTGCTCATCGAAGAACTATATACATCAGATGATGTTAGAAGAAAAAAAGGGGAGCTTACGTCTTTCATGTTGAGCATGTTAAGAGCACGTGGGCGACCACCAGATGGGATGAAAACATCCGCATACTTCTGGTGGGCATTGAGGCGGAAGATTTGCTGTGCTTGGTTGCCTGTGATCCACTCTTCGACGACCTTGCCACCCTCCTTCTTGACGAGAAGAGTTTCCTTCTGGAAGGAAGAGCGCTGCCTTGTCTGCCATAAGCAGAGAAGGAAGCCACCCTCATGGAGGAGTTCGCGTGGGTACTCGGCAATTGGCTTGACCTTGTGGAACATTTCAACAAGAGCAGGTAAATTCATGCCCTCGGGGTCGTACATGGTACCACTTGCGTCGGTTACAACAAGCAACTTGGCAAATGTTGGGAGATGCTGAGCAAGCAGACGGATCATGTTTCCGGCTACATCACCATCGGGTCCACCAGTAATCTTGCAGGTGAAGGGCTTTCCCTCAAGGCCAAGGTACCGGAGGGTGTGGATCAGGTACTGGTACATGCCCCATGATGTTACTCCGTACTCCTTGTGGTTAATACCGACATCGTCTTTGCCAGAGATAAAGGCACCACCAGAGTAATAGCCCAAGCGGATTGATTCTCCAGCCAACCAGTGGATCATGCTATCGTGCATGTTCTCATCGGGGCCAAGATAGATGTACTCGGGGACCTTGAGATAATCAACGATGTACTCTCCGTACTTGAGAGCGTTCTTTGCGAAGTCCCAAATGAAGAGGCAAAGGAATGTGTTGAGGAAGCAGCGTTGATTATAGTACATGTACTCCAATGTCTGGGCCTTGACCCACTCGTCGAGCATTGGCTTGATCTTATCAGCTGGTGTTCCAGAAGCCTCGAGCTCACGGCGGACAATTTCTGTCTCGAACGAAAGCTCCTCGTTGGGGGCGACGAAGACAATTGCCTTAGATCCACCCTCTGGGATATCCTTGTTCTTCTTCTGCTGAGTGTAAGCAAGGTTGTAGCACTCGGTGAACATGTTGGAGCGCTCGAATCTGGCGTGCTCTTGGTCGCGGGCGACAACTGTCCTCATTCCACCACGGGCAAGGTCGCGGAACCTGACTTGGAAGGAGGTGAAGTTCCAGCCCTTAATGTAGAAAACTGAGAATGGGAGCTCGGGGTACTTGGACTTCCTCTCAAAGCCGGGTACATTGTTCATGTACTCGGGATTAAGGCGGAAACCAATAGCCAACTTGTGGTAGTTGTAAGCATTGGTGCGGAGGCAGTGCTCAGTTATATTAAGGGCTTGAAGGAAAATGTTCCTCCTCCTGTCATCGTGCTTCTTTCGGCCAGTGTCGAGTTCAGAAAGAGCCTTCTCAAGCTCGGCTTTGAGCCTGGCGTACTCCTCAAGGTTGGCAGTGGCGGGATGGAACTTGGCAGCAAAGACCGAAAGAAGCTTAAGAGTAAGCTCTGGGTGGAATGCAAATGCTTCAAGGCACATCTCCTCAGTATAAACGGCAGCGTTAACATCGGAAAGAATTTGCTCGATAAATCCAGCAAATGCCCTCAAAAGGTTGGCTGTAAAAAAGTCACAAAGTATTATCTGTCAGGGTAAGTACACACCATGTGATCCAGTGAAGGTTCCAGAAAGAACCAACTCGGTGAGAATGTCAACTTTGAGTCCCTTGAGAATCTCAAACTCGCGCATGAAGGCCTTGAGCTTGGTATCGTCGGTAACGATATCTCCAACGAGGCCAATTGCTCCAAGGAGTACACACTTGACTGACAGAGGATCGACGTAAGTGAAGTGGAGATTGGAGATTGTCACAGAGTGGCGCTTGAACATTTGAGCGAGCTTGAACAAGAACATCCTCTTGGCAACATTTCTCCAAGCGAAGTACAAGATACCGTCTGTCGCAGGTTAACAGAAAAGCAAATTTTCCAATGACTTACTGTTGCCAGTTCCGGGTACGAGTTTATGTTGGACGGAGTCGCGCACAAGAGCCTCAGTGCAAAGAAGCGTCTTAATGGCAGCAGGCATAACTCGGTCAGCAGCGTCTGGGGCCGCCAGGAAGGAAACGCGGGTCATTCTGAGGGGCTAAAGAAAAATAAGATTCACGAAGATATAGTTCAGTGCCTACGAGATCGTAGCCTGGCATGTTAACATCAGAAACATAGCTGAAGTATTCCTTGATGCTAGTTTCTCCATAGTGCTATGAAAAATAAGAAAAACTAAACTGTTCTCAACAAGATGGTACCCTCAGGATCTCTGTGTCGGCATGCTCGCGGGCGAGGGAAATAACAAGAGATGTGTTCTTGAAGTTCAAGTAGACAAACTCCTCAAACTCCTCGCTAAAAAGCACGTGTGTAAGGCCAAAAAAAGGGGGAAAAAAAAAGACAGAGTAAAATAGACACCTGTAAACAAGGGTGTGGGCAACGACGGTGGACTCTTCAGCGGTGGCATCAGCAACAAACTTGGCCATGTGGGCGTTGAGCCATGCGAGAACTGCGGTGTCGTTCTTCTCCATTTCGTCGATTGTTAGATAAAGATCTTTCGCTTTTGCTTGGAGGCGGTTGTTGGGTTTTTTAGAATAAAAGACTAAAGAATTTGATCGGGTGTTTTAAAACTCGCAGTACGTCTAGAACGTGCATTTTGTGGAACCGAAGTACATGTTCAACTGGACTTTTCATCTTGATAAAAAGCCGACGTCACACCAACTTTGCCTTTTTTCATCTTGACCGTGTCCGAGACTGGAACAGTTTCCAATTACAATGTAGTATAGACAAGCTTATAGTCCCATGTGCCCATTAATAAGAATACTCAAAGATTCTTTACCAATCAGAAAACAAAACATAATCAGTGTAAATTCGCCTCATTCTTCTGTCGTTGACTTCGTAGCCAAAATGGCAGACACCACAACACCCGTAGCGACTGTCTCGTCCCCAACAGAGCATACAACCACCCCCGCCTCTGCTCCCGCTCCCACCCCCGAGGCCCCTTCCACAGCCACTCCTTCTCCCACCCCCGCCACATCCGCCTCGTCCTCCTCCGCCTCTGCTGCCGCCACCCCCGCGGAGACCCCTGCCTCCACTGGCGGCGCCCCCGCTCAGCCGCAGCAGCAGCCCAACAAGCGCAAAGGCGCCCCAGCCGCCCCCAAGACAGGAGGGACCGGCGGCGGCGCCAAGAAAAACGCTGGGAAACCCGCAGCCAAGCCCGCGGCTTCGGCCGCTTCCGCTTCCGCTTCGGCGTCGTCTGCGGCCGCCAGCGAGCCAGTGGAGATGGACGCCCCGTCGCCCTTCTCCAATTGGAAAGTGAAGGGGGGCGTGGACTACAACAGGCTGCTGGAGCTGTTCGGGTCGTCGCCGATAACCCCCGAGCTCGTGGCGAGGGTGGAGGCGGTGACAGGCAAAAGGGCTCACCCGTGGTTGAGGCGTGGTCTGTTCTTCTCCCACAGGTTCTTATATCTCCTCACTGCTCATCCTTGCTCTCAATCTTTTTTTTTTTTTTTTTTTTTTTTGGGTAGGATAAGTGTAGTGTTTAGAAAACGCACATACTAAGGTAACCTAGGGAACTGGACATGATATTGAATCACCACGAGAAGGGACTGCCTTTTTATCTGTACACTGGCAGGGGTCCTTCATCTGGTGCTCTGCACTTTGGACACTTGATTCCCTTTTTGTTCACCAAGTAGACACTTGGGTTATTCATGGAGGGTACTGATGTTTTTTTTTAGATACCTTCAGGATGTGTTCAATGTGCCTCTTGTAATTCAGATGACTGATGACGAAAAGTTCCTCTGGAAAAATATTACCCTGGAGGCAACTTCACCCTTTCACAATAATCCCTAAACCTAATTTAATAACAGGAGGGACGACACTACATGCGAGAGAACGTCAAAGACATCATTGGTAACTAACCACAACAAATTATCAAGTTTCTAATTTCCGTTCCAGCACTTGGCTTTGACGTAACAAAAACGTTCATCTTTTCTGATTTGGAGGTAAGTTTTTCGTTTCCTTAATTGGGGATCACCAAACATTTTGCAGTATATTGGGCACATGTATCCCCTTGTTTTGCGGATTCAAAAAATGATCACAGCCAACCAAGTTAAAGGAATTTTTGGGTGTGCCAACTTTCACCGCTGGTTTGTTTTGTTTATTAGTTGTTAGCTTCACTGATTCAGATCACATTGGCAAGTATGGGTTCCCAGCAGTGCAGGCAGCACCGTCATTCCCCTGCTGTTTCCCACACATCTTCCCACCAGAGAAAATTCCTATCACCAAATGTCTGATCCCTTGTGCCATAGATCAGGTAAGGATACAAATTATTATCTTTAAGGATTAATAATCTTCAGGATCCATACTTCCGAATGACCCGAGATGTCGCTCCAAGAATGGGCTTGGAGAAGCCTGCTTTAATCCATTCGAAATTCTTCCCGGCACTGCAAGGTGAAGTACTAAGACCAATAACTTACTAGTGTTGATGTTTATAACAGGGTTCTCAACGAAAATGAGTGCTTCTGATCCCAACTCCGCTATATACCTTACTGACACACCCAAGCAAATTCGTAACAAGGTCAGTCAACTCTCAAATTATTCTATCCACGCTCAAGATGACCTATCAAACAGATAAATAAATACGCATTCTCCGGCGGTAAAGACACAAAGGAGGAGCAAATGAAATATGGAGCTAATCTCCTCGTTGATGTTCCCTATGCATACCTCACCTTCTTCCTTGACGATGATGCTGAATTGCAGAGAATTCACGACGTACCTTTCTTTTCCCATCAGTTCCACTCTTTTATGTCTTTCTAACTCCACAAAAAGGACTATCAATCAGGGCGAATGTTAACAGGTGAGGTAAAGAAAATCCTAGCTGACAAATTAATAGCTCTTGTTGAAGAGGTAGAGCTTCCATTTAAGTTCCTTTAGGACTCTTGCTTATTCATTTACAGCACCAACGACGTCGTGCCCTTGTCACTGAAGAAGTTGTAGACTCATTCATGAAAGTTTTCCCACACACCCCATAAGAGGAAAAATGCAAATAGGAAAAATTTAAAGAAAATTTCTATTTGCACAATATTCACATGCTTTGTGTTGGTATAGAAACGGACTGTAGTGATGGGCTTATATCATATGTAGGTGGGCAGATAGATGTGAAACAGTTGTAAAAGAGACCCTTGGCCCAGGGATTTCCCCTGGACTTGTACAAGCCACGCATCTAAGAGTTTGTTAGTGGTTGGTATTGGGTTGGAAAACACTAAAGACCTCCTCGTGTGATGTTTGGGCTGTAGCCATAAGATAGAAATGGAAGCACATAAACGGGCCCACCAAGCAGAGGAGCACCGCCGCTGGAAAAATGAATAGACAACTATGGATAGTCAAATATTGTAAAACAATAAGTAGGAACAACCAGAAAGGGCATTGGGAAAACACAGTTCTAATAGGGGTTGTTGCTGCATTTGTCCAAACATGTACAATTTGCCAGCCACATACAGCGATTGTATAAGAGGGCATGAATGTAGAGGCAGTCAGAAGTAGAACAAAGTAGTTGTAATTTCTGGGAAAAACATGAATCAAGGGACAAAGATCGTGAGAGATACCTTTGCCCAATGCAATTATTTACCCAGACACCGATGATGGCAGTTAAAGAAAAAAAAAAGGATAAGTCCAAAATGAAAAGCACTAAAAGCATAAATGGATACAATGGTGATCATGCTTTCTGACACATCGCCTGCCAAAACGATAAGAAGGAGGGAAAAAAAAAAGATGAGGGATACTGGCAGTCGTGGCAGTGAAAGGCCCTTGGGGGACGATAGTGGTGACAATAAGCTTGATTGGGAGTCATAGAAGGTATGTATAGTAGATAGAGATACCACAGTAAGATATGTCAACAGAAACACCATTCACTTTCACTTGGTATTTGGGAGGATTTTCCATTTCTTCAATGTGAAGTTAACATACCTGTGTTAAAAACATTTACCAAACGCAACCTTTACTGGGCTCCTTTTTGTCAACTTGTTTAATGTAACCAGGGTCACAAAATCGGCACAGCAGTAGCGAAATCAAAGACACAATGGCCCCAGTTACGAATATTGTGTCAATAATGAAACGGGGCACCAACAAGTCCAGACATGGCGACCTTTAACCCGTCAGGCACCATAAGACCGCAGTGAAGAACAAACACGAATACGAGAAACAGAATCGAAGGGCAGGTGACAGCGGATAAAGCCAAGTAAAACAACCCCGCCTCGAGTTCGTAAAACGGAAGAGCGACACAGTCCCACACCACGCACATCTCCACAAACCCTCCCGCTCCACAAAAGTCTTCTGTCTTCGTATTAATTACTCAATTGGAAGAAAACCGAGAAATACCACGCGATCGATCTGTCACATTTTACACCCTTGCAGGGAACTTCTGACTCCAGGTCGTGATTCTTGCTTTCTTTCTTTTGCGTTCGGCATTTCTACAGACTGGGGGCTCAGGCTCCACGAGTCCCCAATTCCAACGATCAAAAATCTCGTTTCACGACCGAAGTGGTGAAGGGGCAGAAGTACCAAGGAGCTCTCCCCTGGAGGCACTAGATTTTTTTCTTCTTTAGCAGCAGGGATGTTTGCCTCTGATGCATTCAAGCACGTGAGGTGCCCGGACGACAGCGCGTGCCCCCGCGGCCGCTGCTGCCACTTCTTCCACCCCCCGGTGCTCCCTCCCCCGTCGGCACTCCCTCCTCCCCCCCTTCCCCCCGCTACAGCCACCCCCGCCTCCTTCGCCTACCCCACACAGCCCCCAGGCCCACCAATCACGAGCACCACCACCAGCACCAGCACCAGCACCACCGCCGCCACCACGAGCACTGCCTCTGGTGCCTCTGGTGGCTCTGGCTCTGCTCCCACCGCACCCGCGCCCTCCTTGCCGTCGCCGAGACTGGCGCCGGCGCCCACCGGGGCGGTGCCGCTGCCGCTGCCGCTGGCCCCCCGCGCCCCCTCCCCCTACACGTCGCTGCCCCCGCGGCTTGCGCCCTCCCCGCCCCTGCCGCAGCCGGGCGCCCCGTCCGACCCCCCTCAGGCTGCGCCCCCTATGGTCCCCATGCCGCCGGCTTCCCAGCAACAACAACAACAACAGCAACAGCAGCATCAGCAGCATCAGCAGCAATATCAGTATCAGTACCAACAGGGGCAGCAACAACCGGTGCATGCTGCTGTTACTACACCGCCTCCTTGTGTGCAATACATTAATCAGCAGCAGAATACTCAGAGTGCCTCGGCTATTCCAGGTGGTTATTGTTCTACCAGTAATGTGGTCAATCACGCTGCTGCCCCAGCTTCCCCCACTCTCATGCCTTCTGCTCCTGCCGCTTCTGCTGCGGTTGTTGCATCACCCCCGTTTTCTCCGTCTCTTTCTACTACTCCTCCTCAACACACAGGCATCATTCAGCAGCAACAGCAGCAATATCAGAGGCAACAACAAATAGTACATACACCTGGATCCTCACAGCTTCCTCAACGCCTCTCTGTTCAGTCTCATCCGCAGCAACAACCTGGCTTGGGTCCTGTTGCACTCTCTGCAAAGCCTAATGTGGGTGCCATTCCAAACAGGCAACCTCAGTCTGCATCGCTGCGGCCGCTTCAGGCTCATCAGAATCAGCCAATTCCTGGTAAGGTTGTACCCCTACCGCCACAGTTGCAGCAACCGTCTACTACGCAAACGCAAGCTATGATGCAACCACAGCCAGTGCAAGTGCAGGCAATGCCAATGCAATTGCCAAAACCTATACTCCATCCCCAGAATAGGAAAGTTGTACCTCAGCTCCCGCCAAAGACAGTACAACCTGTAAATCAGTTACAACAAGCGGTTCCCCGCACTGTGAGCCCAACGCCAAACCAGCAGATGCACCTATCACCTTCACCCCCACTTCGTCAGTCTCCTTCTCCAGCAGTTTTGCCTCCAAGTATCGCTTTGGCTCCTCAAAATTCTGTTGACACTCCGCTATCTCCCACACAACAAATTCCGACTACTACTGCACGGAAGAGACCAGCAACAACAGCTCCTCAACAGAAGCAGCCTACGGAACCCAAACAATCAAAGATAGCAACACAATTACCCAACTACCAAACAAACACAGTCCCACTTCCCAATGTTCATCAACTGACAGCTCCACAAGGTATTCTAAAACAATCTGCGGCACCAATTCTGAAAGTTGGTGCACAACACCCACCCACTCCTCAACAACCGCAGACACCAAAATTACAACAACTTCCAGCAGTTCCCCTAAAAAAGGGAGTGCAAACAGTATTACCCAAACCCCAACCAAAGAAAGTGGCTCAATCGCCCAATTCTCCACAGCATGCTCCAGGTCAAGTCAAACCAGCTCAACTAACGCAGCCCCACCAGCAAATGCAACATACTACTGCACAACAGCAAGTAAAACCACAAACTCTTCAACAGAAACCACCACTAAAACCACAGCTACCCCAGCAGCAGGTGCAATCCCGGCAACAAATTCTGCAACGGCAACAAGCTCAACTGCCACCATCACAACAAATGCAGCAGCAACAAATTCAGCAACAAATACAACAACAAATTCAACAGCAGCAAATACAACAGCAAATGCAGGCACAAATGCAACAACAGCAAATCCAGCAACCAACACAACATTCTCAATTCCAACAACACCACTTGCAGCAGCAAGCACCGCAAAATAAGTTACACTCAGCACAAACCATTCATCAAGACCAACCAACACACCAACCTACACAATTATCAACATTCCAGTTGCAGCACCTCCAGCAAGTTTTGCAACCACTTGACAATTCCAGTCAGCACATGGATTCCACTGCCATGCAACCAATTTCTCATCCAACTACTGCCGCACCCCAAAGGCCTATGGTTCAGCCCAAGGCTTCACCCCAAAATACTGCTGTATTACTCAAATCAGCACTCAGGAAAAGGTATCTCCCTCATTCTCTTCACAACTGATCTCACACAAAAAAACCTAGCAGTCCTCCCCCGACTCTTCCCATCAATACACAAGGTGCCATGCCGGACACAGTAACTCTCACCGCAACACAGCCGCAATCACCTCCACAACAACCACAGCAACAACCCACAGGGCTTGTATTCCACCGTGCACGGTTGCCCACCAACACAACAGCACCACAACAAGCAAATAACATCAGTCCAGGAACAGTGGTTCCACAGATGAATTCCGGCATCGGCAGCCGGCAGTCACACTTGGTATTCACACCTCCCCCTGCATCACCTCCGTCATCTGCAACTGCACCAGGAAGTGACTTCCCATTTGTAGAAATCGTTATGAATCCGCATGTTCCGAGAAGCACTAGGCAGGGGTGCGTGACTCTATGTTGATGTTTTGTTTACTCACTCTGCTTTTCCAGTGTGGCTGAGAAGTTTTTTAACCTGTACTGTGCTGCTGGATTGAATAGAACAGAGGCTACTAGATATGCTCAATCTGTGGTTAGCCCCTTTTTTTCTTCGTTTATGGCCCCTTGTGTATTTATGTGTAATAGGAGTCCCAAATCTACAACCAATGCTCCAACAAAGCCGGTTACATGCACCTTGCAAGCCAAACTACACAAAAACTACCCTTTACTTAAGTAAACGCTTTCAAATTTACCCAAAAAAGAACGGAAAAAGATTTGGCGTCACCCATAAGTAGGTGTCGAAAGTGTGTTGATAACGGAGAACATGGAAGGAAAAACGCGAGCTACAGAAGTGACAAGTAAAACTGTGCCCGGCCTAGGGGGACTCCCATCACTCTCTAGAGCGGTAAGTACCCTCTGGACCGGCTTGGTTACTTTAACTGGATTTAAGCCCTTCTTTTTATCAGCCACTGGGAACGAGACAACGGTACGGTTTGTATTGCGCAGTATTTCAAACCCTTGCTTGATCTAAGTGTGGAAGAGAAGCTTTTTTTTTTTTTTTTTTTTTTATTTGTGTAGGCTACTCAAAGTCACATACAACACTTCGTTTCAAGGTATTTTTTCCTGATACTCATGAGTAAATAAGCCTGCCCTTGGTTGGTCCCTTCTCATAGTGTAATTTTGCCAAACTGGTAATGCCCAATCCAGCAACAAGGTATAGTGCACTTCCAAATCCAAAGGCCACCCAGCAGCCGACTTTGTAGTGCGGAACCACATCGAAGCAAGTGTTATCCCCATTCAGCAAATCACCAAAGTACAATTCAAGGAGAGAGTTAAAGGAAGAACAGGGATCGGCAACAATGGCTTGCACTTGCGGTTTTAGCTCCCATAGTGAGGCAAGGAGAGTAAACAAGAAAACCTGAGGGATTGTAAGACCACAGTGGAATGTGAGGAGGTGAGGCTGTTACCACTGTAGCGGATGAATAGAAGGTAATCTCAGTGATAAAAGTGAAAATATCAAGTGCAACATACTTCAGGGGGACAACCCACAGAATGCCCATGAGAACTGCTGCTATAAATGGGAGGCAAACAACAAATATCCATAAGGCCCATTGAAGTAGTCTTACAGAGAATTTGTAGTCCTCAGCGCCTGACATCCCGGAATACAGTGAGTCCACAAAACCAGCAACCGAAAAATGAGCTGTAAGGTTTGCTTCACTTACACCTGATTTTGTACTCAGCCACGCGGCAGCTCCTGTCACTTCAAGAGAAAAGAGCTCTGAAAATAGGCCATAGGCTAGAAGTAATGTGCCAACTACAAGGGAAAACGACATGCCAGCGGAAAGTGCTACACGGAGCCTGCTTGATAGTGATATTTGTTGGCACATAAGCACAGGTGGCATCACTTTGCCGTTCACACCGAGACTATTGCTCGGCTTTCTCTTTGCAAGAACATGCTGGTGGCCTTGAAGCGCAAAAAGAGTGAGGATTATTGTTGCTACGCAGCCAAGAATATATGTTGGATGGCCATACAACGGAGCCATGCTGATATCAAAGGCAACAGGCGAGGTTATGGTAAAAGTAGAAGGGTCATACACAGGCGTTGTAAAGTGGTATCGCATTACAACAAACATTAAAGCTTCGATATATGTGTCCATGAAACACCAAGTGGAAGAAAATGCTGAATAGAATGGTTAAAAATTTCCGAACAACAGGGAAACTGGCATACCAAGGAAGTATAGGAGGTACCCCCGGCGATTTTCCGATAGTATTTTTGTAGGAAGCATCCACGCAGCAATATCTAACAAAAGTACAAGGTAGTTCCAAAAATGAGAGCATAAAATGATGAGCATGGACACAGCCCAGCCACCATCAATCCACATACTCTGAGGGATATGAGTGGAGATGTCGCATGAGTTGGGAAAAGGGCACATTTTCGTCATTATACATTGGTGGAAAATGGACCCAGCGCCCAGTTCCTGTGATCACAGAAATGTGAACTGCGGCATCATGGGCAACAGTGAATATCAAATAAAATGTGACGTTGAGGCAAATCAAAAGGGGAAATACAACTCTCCACCAGAGTGGAATATGAGTACAGAAAAACAAACAAGGTTGCCTGTTCTCACCGTAGTCTGGCAGGTTGGGAGATGAAGGATGTTTGGCTGCTGATAGTGATGAAGTTTGCGATTGACTTGAATGCTCTGACTGAATATGCAGATGCTCCGACTTGCGTTTGTTTACACAGTAGACTGTAATAACTCCAATACCAAAGATTGCGTATAGAATCAGTGAAACGGCTGTGCACCATGCTATTTCAGGGATATCTACCACTTCACACTCGGGTGTTTCATCAGGAATGTACTCACATGAAGAATTTAGGCCGAGTGCTGAAAGTATGTTGTTTGCCGCCTCCACAAGGGGCAAGGCGGATATACCGTGAATAAGGGAAGGCAAACTGTAACTAATTGCAGATGAAAACGCTGAAGCAATACAATTTGCAGCCTTCTGTAAATCTTCTTCCAGGGCTCCGTGAGATCCTGCACCAACACCAGCACGCAGTGAGGATAGAGTGACATTGATGGAAGATAATGCCGTGCTTGCCCATTCAACCAAGGATATGATACAACCAGTATTCAGGCATTGAGCATTTGTAAAATTATACGCGGTAGTTGTGTGCATATCTAATTGCAGAATGGATATAATTTGGGTGCCACTAGCTTCAAATCCAGCAACCCACTCCAGATACAACCACAGGGGGTCATATATCACCCCTAGCCCCTGAGCAGGGGTAGTGAAATTAGTGCTTATAGTGATGTTAGCACTAAGTAAGGAAGACCCGATTGAAGATAAAAGTGAATACACGTCACTTGGAAGAAAGACATCAAGCTGGCTCCAGTTGTCAAGTCCAGAGATTGTCACCGATTCCAGCCCAACTGATATTGTACCAAGGTTTGGTATTTCTAACATGGCAATTTCGGTGGTGTTTGTAAGGTCGATGTTGATAACTCCTTTTGACAACATGAGTGGTTTTCAAAGTCAGACTTACACACCTGACCCTCCTGTAACAGCAGAGAAACCATTATTAAGCCCAACTGGACCAATGAAGTCAGTTCCAAAGTAGGCCACAGCATTTACAAGAGCTACAGTTGAGACATCATCCGAACCAGCCAGCACAGGTGGAACTGAGATAATGGGATCAACGACGTTGGCGTACTGTGAAATAAGAGCATCAGCAGCCAACAACACTTGGGTTATGTTGTCATTCACAAGTTGGGTTATGACGGAGCATAATACAGAGTCCAGTGCACTTGCTATGGCAACAGTAGTTTCATTTTCCATGCCATTAAGATCATCAACAAGAGTGGAGTTTCCATAGAAAATCAAATGAGGGACCATGAAATTTGCACCACAAGCTGTTGTGTTGGCACTCACTGGAAGATAGACATTGTCATAATAAGACATCAGCAAAGATATTTCGAAATTGAAGGACGAATTGGAGACTTCAAGGAGCAATGTCCCATTAGCAGTAGAATGCAGTATCCTGCTGTGAGCCGAAAAAGCTGAGGTGCAGTTTGTTCCAAAGCCAGACACAGATATGGACGCCGAGAACGAATCCGTCCCCACAGAACTCTACAATCACATTTAAAACAAAGGAATAACAAAAAAAAAAAAAAAAAAACCACAAAAAAAAAAAAAAAAAAAGAAAACCCCCAACCCCCGAGAGCAAAAATGTACCTCGGACAAAACGGGGTCGGGCAGCACCACGCCCGCGCACATCAAGTCAGACAGAGTTATGGTTACGCCGCCGGTCACAGAGAACGACGCGTACTGCCCAGGCATCATCCCAATCTCCACCTTGCCAAGCCACTCCCGCGCTGTAACCACGCCCAGGGCACCCCACCCGTGTTCCCCATTGTGGGACGGCATACCACCAACTGCCCCTACCACCACCGCCGCCAGCAACAACAACACAATGGGCCTCATCTCCCACCCCTCAGTATTGTAACAACAAACCTGCAAGTGCAAATGTCCTTTTGTGTTCGTCTGCCCGTTTGTGTGGGGGTAGATGGAAAATGATTTCGGTTAGGTGAACTTCTGCGTTTGACAGCTCAGTACAGTAGCACCGTGCCCCCGGTTGCACCGTGCCCCCAAAGGAACAATTGCTTTGATTGATCTATAGCTCCCAACAGTGAATGAGAGCCAGACTGAGAACCTCTGAGATCCCGGTACAGTCGGGGTAACCCACAAAGGAAGGGGAGAAAAAAAAAAAGATGCATCACACGGCGATTGTTCTTCTAGTTGCGGTCGCGGTTAGTGTCACGTGCGCTAAGAATGCCGTGATGCCGTGGATGTGTCTCGAACGTGAGTGACTCATTCTCTCTTTTTTTTTTTCCCCTTCTTTACCCGTCACTTTGGAGTTTCTGGCGTACGTACTGGTTTTTCTCGGTTAATAAGTGCGTAGGTTGTGGAGAAGATATAACCAGTGATATGGAGCAGATTTTTCAGTATAGAGACACATTGTCTGCCGTTTCTTTTGAGGATTGGTGAGTGCACCTTTTTTTTTCCCTTTACCTTGTGGCTTTTGGGTTTATTCATTAAAGGGACTTGGGATATGGAGGAACACTGGTCAATAATGGGTTCACTTCTGTTAATTCAAAAATTCAAGCTATGGTAAGATTTTCGCAATGTTGTCCACAACCATTAAATTCCCTCAGGGCTTGCAAGCTTTCCCAATGATAACTACGGCAAATCTCGAAAAACTCCGTGAGTTGTTCGTTGATACCAGTTCATTTATCAGTGATGCTGTGAAGTATGCTGTTGACTATGGGTACACTGGATATAATTTGGACTTTGAGCCAGAAGATACAGGTAGTTTTCCGCACTTCCCTTTTTTGTAACATTCCTAACTTACACTAGCGACAAATGACGATGCTATATCATATGCCAAATTCTTAACTGATTTCTCAAATGCTCTCCACGCCCAAGGGGTGCAAGTACAAGTGGACATTGCATCCTGGAATTTATTCTGGAATTTCACCCTTATCAACGAGGTACCAAACTCTCTCACTCCCCCTGTAACACCAATGTCTACAGACACCAGTTGATAAAATAATCACCATGGACACATATGCATCCAGCTACAATACCTTTGCCACACGCCTTCAGCAACAAGTTGCACTGTTTGGTGCACAGCGCCTGGGTGTTGGATTTGACAATGAGTACACTATGTCAGATACAGAATTCTCACAACGTGTGGCCCTTGTGGAAAGCTATAAGTGCACCGAAATTGATATATGGCAAGCTCCTGTTGGTGATTCTTGGTGGGCAGGGTTGCAAGAATTTGTTGACCATGTGTACTGAAATTGGAACAGCCTTCCATTAATTATTAACTCATAAAAGAACAAACAAATCCACAATTATTATTATAACTGTACAAGTTAGTTAACTGCCCAATGTCTGTGTTTGTTTGGACGGTCTGCACGGTATTGGAGAAGTTGACCCAGAGATTCCAGAAACCGCCAAAGCAAAGTAAAATTGCTTTATTTACATTCTCCCCCATAGTTTGAGCCAAGCCAATAAATTACAGAGAACGTGAGTGAATTAGCCCTTGCCCATTGTGTCAATTCCATTCAGTTAAGAGCGGGTGAGGTTATGGGAGAGCCATTCAAGCCCCTCGTAGAGCCCATCACCGGAAGTGGCACATGTTGCCTGAACGAACCACTTCCTGTTCCTCAGAGTGTGCATTCCGAGTTTGTCAGTGAGCTCAGAAACAGTCATGGCATTGGGCAGGTCTTGCTTGTTGGCGAACACAAGAACAATGGCCTCTCTGAGCTCATCTTCGTTGAGCATTTTCTGGAGTTCGTCATGAGCCTCGGAAATCCTCTCGCGGTCGTTTGAGTCAACAACAAATATCAACCCTCGTGTGTTTTGGAAATACTGCAATTGCATGGTTAGAAACAGCTGAAACAATTCATTAATTTGAGGCCACTTTTGTCCCGTATTGACTTGGAAATTTAAATTGAGATGACTATATGCAGAGGAGTAGAACCATACATGTCTCCAGAGGGGCCTGATTTTATCCTGACCGCCAACGTCCCAGACTGTGAAATTGATGTTCTTGTACTCCACAGTCTCCACATTAAAGCCAATTGTTGGGATGGTTGTGATTATCTCGCCCAACTTCAGCTTGTACAGAATTGTGGTCTTTCCTGCCGCATCAAGACCAACCATCAATATCCTCAGGTCCCTCTTGGTGAGTACAGAGAACTTGGCAAACACTGATCCCATCTTGTTGCTTTTGGTTTGTTTTGTTGCTTGGTTTAACGCCTTATTTGTTTATTTGCTTTTTTAACTTTAGTCTGTTTCTTTTCGCCATGTTAAAGACGCTGCCGTAAAAACGTAGTGCCAACGTTGGCATTTTTTCCCGTTATCATCAATCACCTTCCTCAGGAGAATTCTCAACGAGAAAGGGAGTTCCCCCCCTGATTGCCAACGCTCACACTATGATTCCTACTGCAGTTCTTCTCTTTGAGAGCTCCCCGACTGAGGGACTGTGTTTTTGAAGATCGATCCGGAGGGATTCTTCGAATCACAGATCTCGAGATCAACAACCGCCATCCGTTTCTGTTCTGGAACACGCAGACGATGAGCACGGGGTCGTTTTGTTTTCTTGGGATCACCCATAATGTGGTGGGCGTGGTGATTGGATTGTTGTGGCTTATTGCACGGCCCGTGCCGGTATCTGCAGCGAATCTGTTCGACAATGGTGGATTTGAGAATGGGGTACAATCGTGGTCCGTGTGGTCCAACGATCTCCCGCACTTCTTTGTTTCAAATGAGACTGCTTCCCCGCGCAGTGGTTCGATATCTGCCAAGTTGGAATTCAATGGAACATCGGATTCTGCTTGGGAGTAAGTCTCAGTTTTTAAAAAACTTGTCAGTTGCATGCGTTAAGGTGTTGGTTGTGGGGTTTTTTTTTTGAAAAGCTTGCAAGGATAAGAACTAAACCTGGTTCTTCATAGAATTGCACCCAGTGTGGAGTTGCCTGTAACTCCTGGAGAAAAATATTTTGTACAAGGGTGGTTCAAGGGCCACTCTGCCAATGCGTTCATTGGCTTTTCGTTTACAATTAAGTACTCAAATGGAACTTACAACTGGGGGTACAAGAACTTCTTTCCCAAGTAATTCTTTCTGCATTAATTGTATCTTTTTGCTAGATATACAAGGTATGATGCCCGGTCTTGGGCTGAAAATTGGACAATGGCCCAAACTTGGTTTATTGTCCCTGCCGATGTCACAGCGCTAAACGTTCTTGTAGCTGGTGCACTTTTACGTTAAACCAAGAGTTACTTACTCGATCACCAGGTGCCGGGCTTGGAATTTTTTGGGTTGATGACCTGTATCTTGCCTATAATGGCACTGTTCCTGTCAGTATCTCACTGAGCTCGACGGAGTTATCTCTGGTATTATCTGTACCTGAGGCTATTTTCCGAGTTAAAGACAATCGAAATGGCATTCAATACATACAACCAGTGGATACTTTATTCAGCTTTCCCCGGTGTATAGGTGTATTTAGTTACACATCCACAGAGGCACATATCTTGGTTCAGGTCTCAGAATTGACTTGTTGAAGTTTTACTCCAACAATTCTTTAGACTTTTGATATCTTTGAGCCATTCAACCTCAGCATTGTGCTATTTCAGGATCAGTTGATTCTCAATATTTCTGGAAATCCCACAGACATTTTTAATGATGACTCGGCGGAGTACCCACCGACCTTTTCCCTAACATCTGACCAAAATCTGGTATTGGCTTATGGTGAGGTAGTCCATCTATCCCTAAGCGAAGAACTCAACTCGTATTTGTCTCTGACAATATTTACAGGGTCTCACTTTCCATGCTGATGACCCAGATGCAACCCTGATATGGGACTCTTTGTCCCACCCAAAGTGCGCTTCAATGCCCTGGTGGTGCGTCCCAATAGAGGGAATTTGGAAATCACCAACATACCAAAAGGGCTGTTGTTGATAGCACTTCTCGAGGTCCTGGATACTTAGCAATTGTTGATACGCCAAACGATGCTGTTCTCTGGCCTATTACTGACACAAGTGGTCTGTCCTTTGTGGTCGTGAGTTGGGTTCCACAACTTGGAATGTGGGGATACTCAAGGAAAATGAGATATATCTTCTTAGAAACTGGGGGATATGTTGAAGCGTGTAAGAGGTATTACCATCTGTGTCAAATGAGATACTCCCTTTCTCATCAGATATGCGGAACTGAGACCTGAGCTATTGGTTAATACACTCAAATCAAAGATCACCTCAAATGCTAATACCGAGCTCACAATTGGAACTCCTGAAGTGTGGCTTGAGTGCGACAATGCTACTGCTACCGCCATCGAAATACAGAGTGCTGGTATGACTACTTTTAAATGGAGCTGGGGAACGTGGTTAGATTCGGAAACTGTCAACCAACTTGCTGGCCTCCATGGAGTTCTTCCATCGAAGTATGGAGGACAAAACTCAATAGCCCTCTAATCAGCGAAAAAAAAAAAAGATTTGATATGTACCATCAAGTGATGGATCCTGCTACCTGGGGGGTATTTTAAAATGCAAGTGAGAAAAGGCAAACCTTTTCTATTAGGTTTTGGAATGGACGAACCCATGCTGGATTGCTGAGGCTTACCCATATGACATAATTCTTGATAAAAATCAGAACCCAGTTCACCTCTGGAGTGTACCGGCAGCAAACGGAACACTCTATAACACCAGCCTTCTATGTGATTTGTATTCTCTAAATTTCTCGAAAGACAGGATAGCCCATGAACTCCCCCTGTACCCCTTCAAGTAGTCAAGTTCTGTTCGATGAAATATTGACATCAAAATAGAGGTAGATTGGATGGTGACCTAGCAGCAGAGTGGTTTGAGTGCTATAATGTGAGCCACACAACAACACGTACCCAGAGCAAGAAGGAAAGATTAGCAGTTCTCGAGAACATGAAAAATTCTGGTTATGTGGTACGCTGTCCATTAGTATTGTGCTCTTCCTTAGAGTTTGACAGACAGGATCTGAGGGAATGTTTGAAGATGCTGTGAGTCCAAAGAGGATCTATTTTTTTATTTAAATAAAAGAAAGGTGCCAGATGCTTCCTATTTCTTTGGTATGTCAATGGCCTTTCTTCTGGAAGACTACGATACCTTCATGGTTTGGCAGCCTCTATCCTCGCAATTCTCACTGTACAACAAGATTTTTCAAGATCCGCCTACAATTGTTGAGAAGTTCACCGTGGGTTTTGAGTACAGACTTCCTTTGTGGGAACTCGTATACCATAACACAGCAGCAAATCACTGGCACTTTAATGATGCCAATAACAGATTTCTCTCGATTTGGCGGAAAAGAGATCTATTTAGTATAACCATTATCAACTATTTCAACATTAATCGGAATTCACATAGATATCCTGTATGGCACAGCACCCACATATTCAATGAACGAAACTTTCTGGAAAGCGAACACTGAAAAGTTCTTAAGTAGTTATAATTCAATTGTAGATGTTACCAAGCTGGTAATTGTCGCTCTTCTCTTTTTATCTCATTATTGCGAATAGGTTGCCCATGCCCAAATGGTGGACCACTTGTACCTTAAAGTGGGTCGCGATGTGCAACAGACATTGTGGGAAGATGGAAATGTTACAATTTCTATCATAGTTAATTTCAATGAGACAGCAGTATATGGATTAGGTGGTTCGCCGGGAGTAATCATGCCTCCTCTATCTTCAGTTGTAACCTGTGACTATCCTCCTGTTTGCATAGGTAGTTGCATTCCTACTTTTTTCCTTATTAATCAGACCACAGTGGGGGTGATACAAGGTTCCGCGTGTGAGGAGTCACTTGCTCTAGGGTATTGTTTAATTGATAATGTGTGTTACGTAGAGGGACAGCTGAACCCCGTTTCTCAATGCAAGGTACATAATGCCCCTTTGTCATCCACTTTCCAAACATCTAAATACCTCTGAGGCGTGTGTCACTGCATCATCCACACAAGTATGGACTCCTATCTCATGTTCGGACCCAGTGCTGATATCTTCCATTCTCCTCTCAAACCCAGGTTAAATTAAACCCCCTACTTATAATAAATAAACAACCAACAGCCATAACTTAAGTGCGGGTTTCGTTTACCTTCGCCCCTCATCAATAATACGCCTTCCCTCAAAGTTGGAAATATGAATGGCACCAAAAAACCAATAACACACAGACTGGGATGTGCTACCGACAGATTTTGAGGCTATGTTCATATCGGATTTGGCCACAGCGATGGCTATACCACCTCATACAATCAATGTGACCAACATCACTACATCACACCCGGCTGTTCGTGAACTCTTGATTCAGACAGAGTTCTCAATCGAAGTGTGTACTTCATTGAGTTTTACAGCACTTGGAAGCACACTCACATAGACAAATTTCTTTGTAAGAATAACACCGCATGCACAGATTTTTGAAGCTGGGTTTGAGACTGAGGACGACTGTATTATTACACTGACAACGGTAGTGATGGATGAGGACTCTCAGTTGTACCAAGGGAATGTGACATGCTATACGGAGTCGGATTCTCTGGTTATAATCGGCGTCTATCAGGAGAGTGAAAGCATGACAATAATATCCATTGTTACGAGTTTGAGCAGCAGCGAAGTTGCACAGGATAGCGTGTCTGATGTTAGTTGTGCTTCTTTGGTGGAAAGCTTCTTCATTCTCGTTTTCCTACCATGTTTTGTCATGTACTTTTCTAAATCGTCTGCTTTATAACAGAACTTTATTATGAAAATCTATCCAAGAAAACATTATCTCTCGGCTCGTGACGGTAGTGGATATCTTTCTTCAAGCAACTCCTATTTTTCTATCAGAGTTAAAAATGCAAACATGTTACACACTGTGAGTCTCTCGGTTTGAACTAGCGATGCCGGAGTGTTATCCAAGCCATCGTTAATACAAATACAATACGGACTTTCTTTCCAAGTGTCAGCCCACCACTTTGAGTTCTGTTTTCATGTTAATTGGTTGACTTGTCTCAACGTTCATACCTCTTCAGCATCTGGTTTCCACGTTCCATACGTGTTTCTAGCTTTTCCGGTTATGGCAACATTTTCTGCCAACGCAACATTAGCTGCAAGGAATGGCAGAGCGGTGTCTGTTCTTGCACGGAATTTCGTTTTGGAGGTGCGATCAAAGTCCTCTGACCAGCGGTGGTACATTACATCAAGTACCTTCGAAAAATTAGTTACAAGTCCACTGGATAGCTAGTACATCTTGGCGCATGAAATAGCAGAAGTGTGAAACATAGTTGTGTTCTTTATCCTCTTCTTCTGGATTGTACCATCTTGACACATCAGAAAAGTCACAATTATATAACACTTACTTGTTTAAGAGAGAGTTTGAGAACCCCACACTTGCGTGCCATAGGTTCTTTTGCATTTTTTCAGCGTTAGGGGCCATGGTTTTTGACATGAACAAATTGAGTTTCCCTGTGTCCGGATTAAAGTAACTGGTCAAGTTTGTGAGTAGCCTGTTAATTGAAATTGGTTTTTACAAGTCTTGAGGAATGGGTCTGCCCAAAAACATATCGTCATTTAAGTATAACAAGCACGGTGCCAAACCAGGAATATTGTGCAAATTAGCCTCTATGGCATTGCTGTAGTTTACTGTTAAAAATGTTTGAATGGCAATTCTTTCTACCTACTAAAAGTGGGCAAGTCATCCTTATTCTTAAAAATCTGTTCAAGTTTAACGCAGTGAGGGAAAATGTGGTGTCTTTCAAGAACCTGCCTGATCGTGTGTCACAAGTCTAAATCCTATTTGGCAAGTGAATTGCAGAACGACTGCATGATGGAGCTTACCAGGAGCGTTTGGGTCAGCCCATGTGGGAATTTGCCCATTGGTTACTAGTATTATGTCACGCACCCATGGCATAAACTTGTCAATTGATCTGAGGCAGTGGAGGAAAAAATCTCCCTGTGCAGAAAGGAACTAACCTCATAGAATATTTGAGAACACCGTATTCTCTGTAGCCACCATCCCAGTTTGAGCCATATTGTTTCCTGAGTTTCGTATGCTCTGGATCACTGGCATACTGAATGAGTAAGATATCAATACTGACTGACACTGAACCTTCCATTCACCCAAGTATAAACTACATCAACAACGTCACACTTGATGGATGGATCAATGGCAGTATAATCCGGCTGGTTGAGAGTATTTGGTGTTGTTTCCTCCACATCATTCTCAGGAGTATCTTCAGCAGGGGAACTTGGGGTTGTTTCGTGCTCAGTGCCTTCAGTATTCTTTGGGGGAGTAACTTCAGGTGCTTGTAGGCGTTCCCTTCGTGTGTTAAGGTTTGTTGGGCCATCAACAGGCAAAGCAGAAGCTTTGGCAGTTGCGAAAGTTTCCTGGGGCTTCTGCACCTCTTCTGCCTTTGGTCTGGGTTTTGGTGGGTCGGTGTGAGGAGGCTTCTGCTGAGCAGGATCGGGTGGAGGATATGCGGTAGGTTCAAACCTTGATATAGGCTTAATACGAAGAGGAGGACGAGGGGTCTCCACAGGTGTTTTCACCGTATCCGTATCCGTTGTTCTTAAACCAAGAGTTAAAATGACCCAAACAGGGAAAATTAGTTTTAAAAAAAGGATAGAAAGATAGGTGCATTTCCAAGGCATCACGTACGTGGTAGAGGGGCTGGAAGATTGAAGATAAATGAAAGCAACTGTGTAGAGCAACATGACGACGCCCAAAACCACAGTAGCAACTGTGCATCTTGAATAACCCCTCCCCCTTTGTTGAACGATAGAACCGCCGCGTATGACTCGCCGCACCATTAGGCAATCAGATAAATCAAACTAAAGAGAATGTTTGGAACGAGAAATGAAGCACAGACCCAGCACTTACTATTCGAAGGGAGTTGGCAGATATGTACTGGGTACGTTGGGAGAGAGCTGGCAATTCTCTGGGGGATTGAGTGGGTTGAGATTACCTGAAAGGAGATTTTTCGTCTTCACAAAACAACTAAAAAATTCAACAGCGCAGGGCACTGTTGTCGTGTATTTTGTTGTTAATTGGCGGTTAAATGTTCCGCAACACATTTCAGTCTGGATTTCTCTCTATTTTGTACAGTGTCGGGTATTGACACCTTTTGAAACGCTCAGTTGGTTTTTTTTTTAATTTTTCTGTTTATTACCTCCACTGAGCTTGTTAGCTTACGCACACTCCAGGAGTAAACCATTGGAATTGTGGGATAAGAAAGTTGTGAATGGACACATCAAGAGGATAACGGACAACGAGATTCATTCCAGTGTGATTGAGATGGTGGCTGCCAATGTGAGCACTTGTTATATAGTTTGCCCGGCTGATCCAAACAAAACACTTGGCGTGAAGCTCGGCTTCCTCCACTTCACCATCAAAAATGTAACTTCCTTTTTCGGTTTTTTTTTTCCCCTCTCCTTGCTGTTTTGTTGTTTCCTGTTGAATTTTTTTTCTTTGGTTTCAGATCAGTGTTCTAATCAAGTGATACCTTTTTCAGTTGAAACACTACTTCACATTTGAAATTACTCTTCTTGATGATAAAAATATGAAGCGGCGCTTTCGTGCCTCCAATTATCAGGTAAAAACAATGATGGTTCTCTGGCCTTTTTTTTTAACCACTGAAAAAAACCCAGACCAAAGCCAAGAAAAACGAATTCATATGTACTCTACCCATGGTCTTAACTGATGGATGGAACCAAATACACTTCAATTTAGCGGAGTACACACACAGGTTTCACCTTTTTTCCAACAGCACTTTCCCACAAAAAGCCAAAGGGTGTTTGGAACAAACTATGTCGAGACTTTGCGTGTTCAAGTTCATGCCAATTGTAGAATCCGACGTATCTACTTCAGTGACTCCCCCCACAAAGAGGAAGACCTACCTCCAGAATTCAAGATAATTATGCCTACCCCTCAGGTGTGTTCAAAGTCTACAATTACCCATTGCCCTAAGCCACACCAGAAATCCTGATTTTTGTGAATATGTCTATCTGTTTATTATGACAGTAACAAACAACACAATTACACTTCTACAAGCCTTTCTCGGTGTTTCGGCATCAATTTTACGAATCGTTTTCTTCCGATTGATGCCGGAAAAGATACGTATCTTCAAAAGCGAAGGAATAAAATAAAACAAAAGTGAAAAAATTGATGGCGGGGGCACCGGAGACGGGGCGGCTCGAAGATCTTCTTGGATCTGTGGATCTCACGGGATTACCAGCCATTGTAATAGAGTCCTCTGCCCCGACACGTACTCCTACTGCAACAACCACAACTACCGCTACGACTAGTTCGAATTCAGCCTTGGGCGGTGGTGCTACGAGTATTGGTGGTGTTGGTGACGTCACGTCGTCAATAGCGGCTGGACTTGGGCAGTTCAGCTTCTTTGGGTATGATGACAACAACACCAAGGAGCTCTCTGCTAGCTCGGCTATGAATTTTGGCAAAAAGATTGCTTCCTCTGTGAGGGAGCGTAGGCAGGCGTTGGACAGGCACATAAAGCCCTTGTCCAGGTTGCCGCACCTTAAAACGAAGGGGCTGGATGATGATGAAGAGGGAGTGTTGACCCTACCTCCCAAGTCTACTTTCTATGGAGACCCAAAGGCTCTTGTGTGTGACAACTGCTATCTTTTTAGGCCCACTCATCCCTCTGGCAGGCTAAAGCCAAGGTGAAACTCCAAGAAAGATACCCTCCTGAAGACGTGCCAGTCCAAAAAGGGGGATACGGTTACGATTCTGATGAAGGTTCTGAGTCTGAACCTGACGCAGATGATGTAACAGAAAACGAGGAAGAGACTGAAGATTTGGCTCACTTTGACCCAGGTAGACTTATAACAATGTCATTGCATTGAATTTTCCCAGTTGAGTTAGAATCTGATTTAGAGGAAGAAATTGAAGGAAAAGAAGAACCCCAACTCAAATATAAGAGAATGGTAATCTAGCTATCAATTCGAATTGCACTCATTTTAGGGGAAAAAAGGAAGGAGCAGGAGCAATACCGACATTCCTACTTCAGCATCCTCATCCATCATGCCTGTCTTACAATGCGGAGTTTCTAGTATAACAAGTGTGGAGTCAACTTTTTTTTCTTAGAAATGGCAGGTTATTGGTTGTACTGATGGAACAATAGCCCACATACACCCACTGAGTGGTGGTCTTTTGAAACTCTATAAGTATTTTCCCCTATTTATTGCTTGAATTCACATTATGAAGTCCCAACCCACACCCAGTGAATTGTGTATGTGCTGAACACTCAGGTACTTGTGTTGCCAGTTGCTACAGTGACGGTTTTTTCCCACATGTCATTTTTTGTACCCTCCAACCTTCAAACAGGAAAAATCATTGTATCAAGTGGTGAACCACCAGATATGAAAACTATCACTACTGATGTGCACAAGCCCGTATCTTTTGTTGCCATTAACCCGCAGTTTAGTGCTCATAAAGTGGGAACAAGTTCGAAACAGGCATGTAACTCTAATGAAACGATTGAGAGAAAGGGATAATGGTTCAAAGGTCTGCTTCGCTACTGCAACTTCTGTGGTTATCCGTGAAATTAGAAGGGTTGCTGGAATGAAAAGAACACGCGACAAAGTACTTTCAGAAAGTACAGACCCTGTATTAGCTCTTAACTGGAGAGGGTTCTAGCTTCATTTTTCTACTGAAGTCTCACTTTTATCAGGAGGCATATTGTTTATGCTACCACAAAAAAGCTCATTGTTTTCAACTCGCAAGTAAACTTGACGATGTTCAGCCATTTTTTTCCTTCTCCCTGTACAACTTGTTGTGTTTCCTGGGAAAACGAATCAACACTTGTTGTCAATCATGATAGAACAGTAATGAAAGTCAGACTGGTACACGAATTCATATTGTTTTCTTTTTCTCACGGAAAATTACAGGATAAAAATGGAAAAAACGAGGCTTCAATGTACTCCATTCCAAGAAATGACATTACATATCTTTAAACCTGAATTCTTCAAAGGTTTAAAACAAACAACATGGCGACCCGAGCAATAGCACCGTTTGGCAACTTCTTTATTAGTCTTAGAGCCATTGATTCTGAGAACCCATATCCTTTACTATGTGTTCTTAACACAAGAGGTGAAGAACTCAACGCAGATGCCCTTCCTGTCTCGGCAATTGACACACTTAAGGTACACCATTTCTACAAAAAAGCAGAGAATTAAAATTACCTTATTTCAGCCTGAACACATACTGTTTGACTTCACCTTGAATCCTGAGCCAACGTTCTATATTGTCACTCCTAATGAGATACTGATTGCCTCAAAATGTGATGACGACGACCATATTGACTACCTATTAAGAGCACACAGGTCCCACCTTTTTTTTGAGAAACTTCAACATTAAATTCATCCAGATTCTATGAAGCTCTGAGAGATATTGACATCAACGAGACACAAGTCACCAAATGGAATCTAAAAGATGTTGGCGAGCTGTATATGTCCAAGCTTATTGGTTTTTAAAGTTCTTTATTTCCACTCGTTTAATCGCACAAAGAGAAAAATAAATTAAAACGAGCTGCATCCATGTGTCCTCTAGTTCTTCGGCAAGATAAGAAGGACTGGGAAAAGTGGACTCAGCGTTTTGAAGAACTTGGAGCATTAAATGTAATAGACCGAAAAATTCTCCAACTTAAGGTTGCACCAAAAGGAACTTGCAAGGTATCTACCAACTGACAATCCTGTCTTGGATTCTGTGTACTACGAACTTGTTCTCAATTCTCTCATTTCCAGTATGCCTTTATTCTCTCCCAAACTTTCAATCAAATGAAACTTAGTATCATCGCAAGTCCCTTTGTAACCTTTAGCTTCACAGATGCGGATCTATCCAACTTCTTAAGTGCCATAAAGAAATGGCCCCCAACAGTATACAATATTAATAGCGTCACAGAGCTCATTAATAGGTTGTCCTTTCTTGTACATTTTCCATGCTAATGATTTTTCCCTTTCTCCAGGGAGTTAGAACACGCAGCTGACTCCAAAATTCTTCTTCAAGCTTTGGCTGAGATGTATTTTTTCATCTGTGCGACTTTCTTCAATTAATATCTAATATTTCATCAAAAGATATTCCAAAACCAACGAGCATGATAAAGCCCTGTTGGTTTTTCTCAAAGCAGGGCAAGGACCTATTTTTCAGCACATTGAAAAATACCAACTATTCAAATCCGTGGAGTCTCAGATTACTTCCTTATTTAGCATAAATTCGGATAAAACAATCCGCTTGCTTGTAAAACATGCCGACAAACTGAATGTGTGCTGCATTCATGTTCTTCAAGTTTAACGTGTATGAAAGGTTCGCCAAATTGCCCCTCAGTTGAGCAAGGAAGAATTCCACCCTTACCTCCTGAAGTACCTGCATCAACTCCATGTGCGGTATGGTACAACCTATGATCCTGGTCCTGAAATTGCCAAATTGCAAGTGGAATTGTATGCTCAATACATTTCCAAGAATTACCCCCCGCAGGAAGCCCTGCCACCCACGCCTACTTCTGACCTGACGGGCTCTGCAGTTTCTAACCAACCTGAGGCACTTAAACAAGCTACTCCCACTGGAAACGACTTGACAGTAACCTCGTCCTCCTCACCCAAGAAGATTTCCAAAAAAACTTTGGCGCTAAGGGCTTTTTCCGATATCCTTGGTGGCTCCTCCGCCGAGACTATTGCTGCTGCAACATCAGTTCTTTCAGCCCCTTCAGTTAACACGTTCCAAAGCCCTTCTGTTGTTTCTGTTGAAGACATTCTTTCTGCCTCTGGAGGTGATGACTCTGTATCTGCCGCCTTAAAACCCATTGATGACACCGAAGTCCCGCCGGGACAGAGAGACCTCAAACAAACAACAGGTGGTATTTCCGAGACCGAATCCGAAAATGCACAAGAACCGCCCAACGAAAACCAGCACGAAAATCCCTCAGCTTCAACACCTCGGGATCAATCTAAAGATTCCCTTCATACCCCACCAGATATGCTAGAGAAGTCTCCCAGTTCCTCGCAGCCTTCCGTTATCAACGAGACGGACTCGAATAATACTGCTTCAAGTGTTACTTCAAGCCCAGCAACCGCAACTGCACCAAAAAAGGAATATGGGAGACATTCACTGATAAGATTTCTGCGTGTAAATAACTTCTATCCCACAGATGCCTGTAATATTCTCCAAAAACTCTTGCACAAAACCAACCTCACTGATAGGTGCTGAAGTCTGCGGTGTTTATAAATTGCATAAAGAGCAGGCATTCATATATGCCAAGTCTGGTGCCCTGAATAAGGCCTTACACATCTATATGACTGCTCTGGCTGACATAAAACATGTATTCTTTTTGTGTGTGATTTACTATATATGTGACCTTCATTATTGTTAGGCAATGCGGTTTGTCAAGAAGCATAACGATGGTAAACTTTGGGATGACCTTGTCAAGCACGCCATCATGGCACCTCCACAGTACAACTACATCCATGTTCTACTTATGAACATGGGTGTGGCGTTTGTTAACCCCATTAGTCTAATTAGGAAGTATGCATTATCCCTTTCATTTTTTTCCCCTCAAAAACCCAAGCATTCCCAAAGGCATGAAAATTGATGGAATCCATCCCGCAATCATCAAACTTTTTAGTGACCATAGTACTGAGGTATGTTGTTTCTCTCTGTTATCTGCCTGTTGATCACATCCTGTAGGAATTTTTGAGACGCAGTGGCAACATGGTACTGAGAGATGACAGTGTAATCCTTTTCCGGCGACTCTTCACCCTCCTACGCAGAGGGCGTTGGATGAATATGACTGTCAAGTGCCTTGGTTGTGCCACTCAAATAATACAATCCAGAGGCAATGAAAACTTTGTATTCTTCTACTGTGGTCACGCCACTCACCTGAGATGTCTGGTACACCAATTCACATCCTTCTGCCCTTCATTTAACATTTAACACCAGGCACAAGCAGCTAGCGCCGTTGCCAGAGGAGAAATACTACAGTTACGCGAATCAGAGCAGCAACAACAAAGCAACGACACTCAGGCTGACCAACAGGAGGATGACTTCTCAACGGCACCTCAACAAAGCACAACGCGGCGTGAAGTGCGCAAGTGCTGGGTTCCACTTGTAGCCGGAACTAGGCGCCGGTTCAACTGCCCGCTTTGCACCAGTGTCACTCAACAAAAGAGAATGGAGGACCAGCTTGCCAGGAATGACTAACTTCTCATAGGCTCTTTGGGTACAGTAAAAAATTTTGAGTATTATTTTCCGCATTATTTTCCGTCGACAAACCTCCATTTCTGTTTTGGTTTTTTCTGGGGAGAAACTTGTGTTCTTGGTAGCTAGTGAGATAGACTTTAGATCGCGGGATTAGAATGGCAAGAGATTCACCAAAGCTAAGCTTGACACCTTTGGCACCATTCCCCTGCGTAGCATTTATAAGATCTCCGTTTCCACGAGATCACAATGGTCGTTAAATTGGTTGAGTAATTGGGTGTTGAATAAAGTATTGCTGCGTTTCAGTTATTTGGTCTTGTTTTGATTTGGGAGTCTGGATAAACAAGTGTGTAGTAGGGCCACCTGTACCAATACCACGGCTTCAGCAGAGGCTGACTGGGAACGTCATAACCTTTCTGTTGTCAGTTTTTCCTCCCAAATCAAATTTACCTTCTTATCACTGCAAGTAACTTTTACAACTATCAGATATTCCATGCTGCGTGCTCTGTGCTGCTTCAACTGGGTCAGTGACAATGGAAGACTTCAGACACTGATATCTCAGGACTCGAGATACAATGATTTGTCACTATCAGTCAGCTTTTCAATAATCAAGTGTATGTCTCCCTTCACTTCTCTCTTATGTATTTCCCTCCTGCATGATGATATGCTTTTACTTGTGTCTCTCAGCACATTAGGGTGCGCCTTGGCATTCTTGAACGATATCAAAGTGTTATACGAAAAGAATTGCCGATTTATCTACTCCCTAGAGGAACAGAAAATCCTCTAGGGAGTCGATAAATCTGCAATTCTTTACGTATAACACTTTGATATCCTTTTAGGCGGAGGGTAAAGTATTAGTGAGTTTCCCGTAAAAAGCGTACAAAATGGACGTTCTAATCGGTTTCTAATTGTTTCTGATGATTTCTAATCAATGCCCACCCCCCCAGACTCGCCTTGTTCTTGCCGAAACAACCGGCAGTGTTGTCCTCACCTCTATGGTTCTGGACGGTAGGTCGGGAACGTTCACCTTGGTTGGGAGCCTGATCTGTTAGCTGAACCACGGGTATTTTTTTTTCCTCTTTGAGGAGTGAGCACCGAACTGCGCAACCTGACGTGGCCTGTTATGACCGCAGATACATGTAGAGTCGTTAGCCCTCAAAACCGGCGGCACCGGATTTGCGACAGTCGAAGAGGGAAAAAAAAACCCTGCTTTCCGCCCCCCACCCATCAGCTGTACTCAGGAAGACCCTGCAGATTTGCAGGATGTCTTGAGGATTGTGGCCCGAGCCAAACTACACTGAGAGTTACCCAGCCTCCCAGATTCCAAGCGCCGCCTGATGACCCCCTTCGGCGAAAAAACCCCGAGACCGCGGAACGAACGCCAAACTGTGAGTCGTGACGTGGAGGGATGTGTCCACCAACGTACGTAGTGTCGTTTGCGGCCAACGCTGCCAATGCCGGAATTGCGACAGCCCTCGTTCCGGCAAAGGAGGAAAAATAAAGGCATTCCTTTCGCCAATCCTGTGAATCTAATAGGACTGAGGTGGCCTCAACACTATTAGATTCACAGAACGTACAGCGTGTACGTTGTTTTTGGCCGAACATCATCAAATCATCCGTGACACTCCTGTGCCTCCTCCTTCCTGCGCTGCCGTGCCAGACATCCATCCAGATAGAGCTGCTGATCACCCTGCAGCTGATCCACACCGTGATGCTGCTGCTGCTCCACCACAGTCCCACATACAACCAGGACAGAGGCAATGCAACCTCAAAAGGAGCCTATTGTGGCAGAGCTTGAAGCTCTTGGCTTCGTGGTGGAGCGCTGGGAAGAGATAAAATTCAGTGAGGAAGCCCCTGAGATGGGGGAGGGTGTGTACGGCAAGGTCCTGAGAGGTTTGTTGTCTTTATGATGAGGGGAACCCAGTTATCTGAGGTATCAAGAATTCAACGAACCCAAACAACTTTTAATGGATGATTTATGTTTTTAGGCGTTGTGCAGGAAGTTGTAATGTTGCAGCTTCTTGGTATGATGATGAAGAAACAAATTTTTCTTTCCCCATCAATAAACTCAGTGCACACAGGGGTTTGTGTTCATGGAGAGCAAAAGATGTAATTCTGGAGTGGGTGAATACTGACCTTTGGCAATTCCTGCACTGCCCCAATAAAGCAGACAAGCTGCCAAGTTCACTTCTTGGTGTTTGGAACGGCTATGGTTGGCCATGGTGATACAAGTTGAAGATTAGCTTGGGTCTGGTGCGTACTTTACTTAGTTGTTCTCAAATAACCTGACACCACCACCAACCAGGCCCGGGGTGTGAGGGTCCTATATGCGCACGGTATTGTTCATAGGTACTTAAAACCAAGCAATTGTTTGGTTGACAGAAGGTTTACTGGAAAGGTTACTGACAATTAATAAACTATACTATCTTATATCTCCTCATAAAAAGATATGCGACCTTGGCACAGCTAGGTGCGCTCCATTTGCACTCACGGCACGAGATCTGCCTGGAACTTGTATGTTAAACAACTTGGCAAGTTCATTAGGCCCTCTAACGCATCCCACAGATCTATATTTGGGCCCGGAGGTAATGAAGCTCGGCGCTGAGGCAACTACATTCAAGCTAGATATGCAAGTGCCACCTTCTTCAGTGTTTTGCACTCACTCCCCTGACAGTTATTCTCTCGGCTTGATACTATTTGAGTTAGTCACAGAAAAGCAGCCCTTTGTGGAATATTTTCGTGGGGTCCAGGATGAGCGTGATCCGAAGTATAAGGCCGCGGTCGGTGCTTTGTACAAAGGCGTGATGAAGGGTGATCGACCCAAGGTACCAGAACGTTTTCCAATAGGACCGGACATTGGAGAACGTATTCCAGAGGCACTGGTATGTGACTGTGCGGTGCTTTTATTTATATTATCTCTCTGTTACATTTTGGTTCTAACAATATCACAGAAAAGCCTAATAGAGAGTTGCTTGGAAGCCAATCCAGAGGGCTGTAAGGATCCCTGAGAAATAACTACTTAATTAATTAACGAATCGCAGAGACCTACGATTACGAGGGTCGTGCACGTTCTTGAAACTCTGTATGAGGAGTTCAAAGAAAATCTTGGGGATGCGGATGACGGCTACGATACTGATACCCATTCTGATGAGGAAGACATTCAGTACAAGGCTTGTGATGTATTGAGTGTCATGTTGTAAAGGAATAGTAACCAACCAAAGCTAGCCCAACCAACCAAACGAAAAAAAAAACAATTTTGTCATTTGTGGATCATTCTCACTCTTTTTTTTGTTTTCCGGGGGTGTCAAGAAACAAGGACTCAACTTGTGTTAAGTATTACAGTCAACATAAATCTACTCGTTACCTGGCTGTATGGTGAGTTGGAATGAAGGTGGGAGAATTCTGTGTTTTTTAAATTACCCTGCGATCATTTTTGGAGGAGCTGAAACATCTTGTCAAAGCCACAAATGATGCTGGAGACCCGGAAACAGAATAACAGAATTCTAAATTATTTCAAGGGGCCTTTGCAAAAAGTTGTTGGTTTTCTTTCTTGCAGCAAGAAAATTGGAATGCATACAAAAAGGAGTTGAAACCACGAACCTGGTATTCCCTGACGAAAAGGTGGCTCGTGCAAGTCCATAGCTCCAATTAATAGAGTCCAAGAACCACAAGTAAAAGTAGGTAGACGAGGGGGACAACATGGTCTCCATGTCCTCCTGATAGTGCTTCTTGTGGTGGAGGAGTATATTACTTGTTGTGGTGATGAGGGAACCTGATTTCAGACAGAACAGTGAATACCGCGAGAGGGATGAATAATTTTCCAAACCTTAAAGGTAACCCCCAACCAACCAAGTGCAAAATTGTGGGTTGCATGTCAATCAATGAAGGAACTCAAACCAGTTGGGCCTGATACTCAGCAGTCCCAATTTTGATCATCAACTACGGGGAGAAATCACCTTCACCCCATCCAGGGCACGTCCCATAATCCATCCCTGTCACCACCACAACTGCACCTACAATGTTCTGGGTCTGTACAAAAAAAAATATTTTGATCACTCCTTCGAGGAAGCAGAAATGAGTGGGAAAGGTTTGTTGTGTGGTATTCAGTTTGTGGTGTGAGGTTGTGTGAGAGGGGTCAGGGTTGATACATATGTTTTCTGGACGACTCGGGGCATTGTTTGTTGTTGTTGCTGTTTTGTGGGGCTGCTGGGGAGGAGGGAATTGTGGGAGTGCGCTGTGTTTGTTTCTTCTGCTGCGTCGCGGACAGATTGGCGAGATCAATGTCCCAGTACAGTACACCTAGATCGAATGGCGACGAGGTCGTGCTGTTGTTATCTCGCAAAACCATACACGAAAGTAAATATTTAATACAAATCATTTATTTACTCAGCCCTAATTGCGGAGTAATGTAGGATGTCCACAGCCACAAACTATTGTGGGAGGACAAAACCAATGACTTTTAGTCCAACACTGTACACTGGGTGATGGAAAATGTGGTTGAAGTGGGTCTCAAGAAGGTCATGTCTAGAGTCAGCACAATACGACCTGACATTGCAGTGAGGAGCAGGATCTTCCTCTCAGTCACTTGAACACCGCACAGAAGCCCACTCGGACAACCAACAACTTGATCAAAGCATTCGTCAATGTCCTCCCTGTGGGTACTATCCAGTGGTGCTGTCAGATTGTTGCAGTCCCACAGCTTGTATGACCCTTCACTATCAGAACCTGTGCAGAACACACTTTCACTGACCTGTGACAGCTGTGAACAGATCCCAAGCAGTGTTACACACCCAGTAATGGAATCAACAGCAAATGCCACACAATCGCATTGATAATTCCCAGCCGGCCTCAGAATGAATACAATAGCCCCGCTGTTCCCCTTCCTCAATATCAGTGCCACGTCACATGTGAAGGCGCTGCCGCAGCTGTGGTGATAAGGGAGCCAATTTGAGATAGTTGAGCTCACCAATGAAGCACATTTGGACCGGTAAGTCTTCTCAACATCAAGCAAAGTGAACTCGACGCTGCTGTTGTCTCCTCGCATAATAACCAGAACCTGATCAGGAACCAACTGATTGAAAAACAGCCCACAGCAAACCGCGCCAATCTTGAGAGTCCCTTCCACAGTAACAGCCACAGGGGGCTCGAGTTTCCCATCGGACTTTGTCCCATGCCGGATGTCCCTGATTGTCAGATTGTAATGGCACCCTGTGCCAAAAGTCTGGCACGCGACGAGCCACTTTGCGTTGACGGCCGTGTTCCTGGACATTTTCCAACGGGCAACGGCAGAACCCTCGGCGGCTGTCGTCCCATAATCCCTCCTCACGAGCGTGAAAGACCCGCCAGTCATGGTGTACTTGCTTTCCAGCCACAGGCGCGGCGCCAGCCACGTCCTCACGCCGTTCTCGTCGGCCTCGGGGCCGCCGACCACGCCCAGCGTCGCGCGGGACACGCGCACCAGCACCCTCCACGAGTCCCACGGCCGGTTGTCGGGCTCCACGACCAGCGCGAGCGTGGCCGCGGGCGACAGCACCCACCGGCGCCACAGGCGGCGCATCAGGGCGGGCGCGGAGCCCGCGGCTCTGGCCGGGCTGCGGGCGCCGCAGCGCGGGTGCGACGAGGCCAGCAGGGCGGCGAACTGGCGCGCGGCCGCGAGTGTGGGCGCTGGCGCGGGCGTGGCCGTGGCGGACGTGGGCGACGGAGGGTGCGTGGTGCCGCCAGCGTGCATCGCACCGGTGTACTTGAATGTGTGGCACTCGTTCCTTGTGCCGGTCAGGTGGTTTTAAGGGCGTTAGACGTTTCGTTTGCTCCCTTTTAAAAAAGGATATCCCAGAAAAATCTCCAATACTGGGACCAAATGGCTGAATAGAATAATCAACGGACCGGAACGCTGTCATTTTCGTTATCGTAGACAGGATCGGCGGTCTGGAATTTTATTTTATTCAGCCAAATATCAAACAAACACCCAGAGAAATTTGTGATCTCACTCCAAATGCTGGGAGAGTGAGACAGGTAGCTGGGATCGACACACAACATTCATCATTTGGCTGAACAAAAAAAACTCCATTCCGCCGATCCTGAGCGATGACAACGAAAATGAGAGCGTTCCGGTCTGTTGATTATTTTATTCAGCCATTTGGGCCACTATCTCCTGCGCTAGTAAAACTTTACCATAAGCAAAAGTTGGTTTTTACAAGTTGGAAGTGTCTGTTTTTGGTTCTGCATTTTCCGGGTTTGGTGGTGCTTCAGTGGTTGTTGGATTTGTTGGTTCCGTTGTTGTTGGGTTTGGTTCAGTGGCCGTTGAATTTGTTTGTTCCGTTGTTGTTGGGTTTGTTGGTTCTGTTGTTGCCGGGTCTGCGGTTATCGTTGGTGTTGTTTCAGGTGTTGCTGTGGAACTGGGAGGGATTTGAGTTGTAACGCCCCTTTTGCTTAAATGGTCTAGGAGTTCATTGACCCTGGCTTCTAGTACTTCGTTGGATTTCCTCTCGCGGCGGTAGTCTTGGTTCAGGAGGTCATTTTTGAGTTCAAGTTCCCTGAGCCGGGTCTGTAGGGCCTCGTGCTTCTCCTTGTTTTGCTCCAGTTGAGTTTGAAGCTGGTTTGACAGCTCTTGTTCGCTCTTAAGCCGAGATTCTGCCTGTGTTAAAGACGACTGTGTGAGGGTTTGTGCCGTTTTGGTCTCTGTGAGTTGTCGTTCCAAGGCTCGGAGCTCAGCACCGTGGGCTGATTGTTCTTGGGCTACAGTTTCTATTTTGTGCAGTGCCTTTTCGGCCTCGGCTTGCATTGCGACTAGTGACCTTTCACCTTCTTCCCTCTTGGACTTCTCTATTGACAGGTTCAGCTTCATTTCCGCTAATTGCCGGGTGCACGATTCCAACTCCAAAGCAGTTTGGTCGAGGTTATGGATTTGCTTCTTCAGTTCGTCGCGTTCTGCTTCTAGGAATGACTTGTCTCTGACCAAAGAAGTTCGCTCTGTTTCACCTTGCTCCAACGAGGCCTGAATTTCTGTTAAGGAGGTTTGCATTACGCCTCTTTCTCCTTCAACTCTAGCCCTGGCTCTCTTCTCCTGCTGAAGTTGCTCAGTAAGTTCCCTTACTGATTGCTCCGCCGCTTGGCGTGCCTTGGACTCGGCGTCTACTTTTCCATACAACTGGGTCACTTCTTCAGCCAGTTTTCCTTCTCTGGCTGAGGTTCCATTGTTGTTGGAAACTGCAACCGAACTTTGGCTCAACTCGTTTACAACTCGTCTAAACCTATAACTTCTTTCTGCCAATGGCGGTGATACTGCCGCTGGTGGTACGGTCTGTTGCTCTTCTTCTTTCCGCTTCATTTTATTCAACTCCTGCTTTACGCTGTGTAACTCATTTTCAGTAGTTTCGTGAAGTTTTTGAAGCTCCTGCAGCTCACGTTCTACTTTGGAACGAGCATTATCTGCCCGTTGCCTTCCGTCAGATTCCCCTTGAACTTTCTTTCTAAGGTCCTTCAGATCGGCCTGTGTTTCCGCCAAAGACTCCTGTAAATGGGAAATACTGTCTTCAGCAGAGCTATATTTTAGACGCATCTCATTGAGAGAGGCTTCAGAGGCTCGCATGTCATTCACCAGCTTTTCTCGTGCAAGCTGAACATCCTTCAGTGTTACCTTAGAATTTTCGAGCTGCATCTTAATTGTTTTTAGTGTGCTCTCGGTTTCGGAGTGAGCCCTGCGCTCATCATCAAGTTGTGAGAGGGCAGATGAAAGCTGGGATTGTATTCGTCTCTGTGAATAGTCAGGTACTGTTCCAGTTGAACTAAGGCTGGATGCAGAGGAAGACCTGAGACCAGTGCCATTGGCACTGGTTCCCAAAGTAGATAAACTCTTTTTAGTGTCTCGCAGTTCACTCTCCAGAGATTCACACCTGTCTTTCACGTTTGCAAGTTGTTCCTCGAGGTTTCTCTTCTCTGCTTCACAATTTTCCAGCTTGTGGGAATAATTTGTGGTTTCTTCTTTTAAGGCTGCCAGTTCTGTAGAGAGTGTTGAACAAGTTGTTTCAGTCTTTCTTTGCGCTTCCTGAGAGAGTCTGAGATCAGTTTGCAGGTAGTGTACTTCCGCGCTGCGTGATGCTACTTCTCGATTGGCAGTAGCCACGCTCTGAACTTCATCACATTGATATTTCATAACAGAATGCTCTAGATCTGCAGCTTTTGTTTCTAGCTCTTGTGCTTTTTCACGAGACTGCTGTAAAGCACCTTCGAGCTCAGAAATGCGCTCACGCATAAGACCATTTTCGGATTCGGCCTTCTTTCTTGCCAAAGCTTCACTGAGGGCAGAATTTTCCCCTTTTTTTGCAACATCACATTCCGCCTTGAGGCGCTCAACTTCATCTCCCCACTGGGACTTGAGATCATCATATTTTGCTCGTAAAGCTTTGTATTCACTTTCAAGGGTTTGCCTTGCTTCTGATGCAGTCTCTGATCGTTTTGTTGACATTTTTACTTCGATTTCCAGTGTTGATATGTCTCTTTTCAGTTCAGCATTCATTAAACCTAATTTTGCAACTGCATCTCTTTGAACTTCCACTTCTTTTTTGGCTTCTTCACAGTTCCTTGTGAGCCAAGCAGTCTGTTCTTGAAGTCTTTCTTTGGCTGCTATTTCAGAAGACAGTTTAGACTTCATTTCAGCTAGATCTTTTTTTATGGTATCCTTTTCTGTAATGGTTCGAGATAACTCTGCTTGCTTTGAAGTCAGATCTGCTTTAGCGGTTTCAAGATCTGATTCAGTGGTACGCCTTCGGCGTTCTGCTGTCATGTGTGTACGTCTCTGTTCGTCAAATTCTGTCGTTCTGGTGACCAGTTCTTTCTCAGATGAGGCCAGCTTTCTTTCCAGCGTGGAATTTGCACGTTGCAACTGTTCTATTTGTTCCTTGTGCACAGATATAGAATTTTCACGTTGTTTGATAGTTTGTTCCGCCGTCTGAAGAAAATGTTATCACCCTTAACAAGGGATGGAAAGTGTACAGTTTTACTATCAGTGAGGTTTTTTATCGTTGTCTTATAAGAATCCATTTCTGCTTGCAGCTTCTTCAAAGCCTGAAGTGCTTGATTCTTCTCTCTTTCCGAGGCATCGAGCTTTCTTGTTAGGACTGCTGGGTTTTCAGAGAACGTGTCATTGTCATAAGTTCTTCTCCTCCGCACTCCATAGTCAAATGAGGAAGAATCTCGTTCAGCTGTCAGTCTCACACTTTCTTTTTGGCGTTCTTCTTCTCGCAACTTTTCAGCTTGGCGTTCCCTCTCCCTTTCTACTTCCATTTGTTTTTCTTTTTCCCTCTCAGCTTCTTTTTGTTCATTGTGCAAGTGTTCCTTCGCTAATTCTTTCAACATTTCTTCCTTCTCAAGTTCGAAGATATGCTTTTCTTTTTGCCACTCCGCTTCTTGGACTTGGTATCGGGATATTTCCAGGAGTCTTTCTCTTTCTTTCTCTCCCATTTCTTTTAGTTGTGCTTGCATATCTTGAATTTGAACTTCAGCATCCTCAAGAGTTGTACGACCAAATGCTGGTTCTTTTAAGCTTGGTTCCACCGTGCTTGCATCAGGGAGTGCTGGTCTGATCAAATTACGCTTGCACAGTAATGCCCATGCCACTAGGAAAGATTTGAACACGTTTTCTACAGTTTATTGTGGGAACCTGCTTGAAGTGGTGACACCAGTTCCATGAGTTTAGATTTGCATTTTTCTTCAAGTAAAGTCCAGGCAAAAGCTTTCAGGAAGATAGAACGGTGTCCTAATTTATAACCACCAGTAGGAATAGAATTTTGTGAGAGAAGTGAAGCAGCTGCACGTTTGGGTTCGCTGGTTGCCTCTACACAGAGAAGACCGTACCTACGTGGTTTTGTCACTGTAACTGTGCCCGAGAAAGAAGAAAACCTTTTAAGCAAATCATTGTAGGAGAACTTGAAGGGAAAGCCCTTGGCAGAGACCTTCACTTCTTCAATAATTCCATGTGACTTCAACCGAGAAAGAACGTAATGCTCACTAGTGAAAATACTATGTTAGAGGGAAACGTAAATAGGTGTGGGCTACTTGAAAGTCTCAGTGTTTACATTGCTGCATTTGATGCAATGAATGAAATGGGGGTTCGATTGAGAGAGGCGGGTAACTAAGGACTGAAGTTGTTGGGCAAGTTGGAACCCAATACCAGGGCAAGGCTGAATTGTTCCCAGGTTATCTGCGGTCAAAAGAGTGCACAGCAATGAATTAGTGCTTTCATGCAGGCACTGCACCAAGTTTGTGTGAAGAGTAGGGGGTCCAAGTTGTACTGGACAGTTTTGCGCCACCCAGCCACAGACATTATAACAAACTCTTCCAAAGGGATGCCAGAGATAAAATCCTTGATTTGGTGCCTCACGGCCCTTCTATTTTCTTTTTAAAAAAACCTGTGGAAGAAATGCCAAACCTCAGAGTTTAGAGGTTCCCTTGTATAATTCTTCTGTAGCTCATGGAGAACAGTTTCCGTACATTCCAGTTCAGCAGAGGAATTCGCACAAATAGTGCACTGTGCAGAATTATCGGCTCCAGGATGGTTTTCCAGTACACTAAATATGCCTCGCGGGGGTTGATGGGTGGCATCATAAACAAGGTCCAGCGAACTTTCACTCTTCACAGCGTTGTGGGTCCAGTCTAGACCCTCTCGTTTATACTATTGGACCCAACTTTAATACAGAGGGTAACCGCATCAGGAAAGAACCTCCTCTGGCAAATCTTGGAAGGAAAACTTGTTGAAAAACTGCTGAATGACATCATTTGAATAATTAAAGAGCCTGACATGGGTATTATTATCTGTGGTAGGTGTATTTCAATTACTTACAACTGATCGAAGCCATTGTGGTCCAAATTTTGAAAGCCACTCATATCCACAATGTTGATGGAATGGGCATGGACCCGGTTGCTACAAATAGTAGAGTTGATCTTTTTGACTACCTTTTTCCCCACCCAACACGTGAGAAGAGTACAATCCATCCAGCCAGTAACATACCCACAAAAGCAAGGCATTGTAGAGCAACTTAACGAGAGACTTAAGTTCTTGAAATGAATATGGAGCAGAAAGGGGGTGCTGTGATTCAATTTCTCTGGTCGGCTGTGTTGGTGGGGTGGAGGATGTTTGAATAGAAGAGATATGTGGTGATGTTAATGCTTTTTGCAAGCTGCTGCAATCAATACCAAGCAATGAAGCGGCAACACTCAGGTCACCCAACTTGGTAAATTCACCTTCCACGTTTAACATCTTCACGTTACCCAAATGAAGCAATCCAGCTAACACGCACCAAATGCCCAATTGTTCATCCTCAGAAAAACCAAGGACTGCAAGAGAATTCTAGGTTCGTTGGTGTGGACCGTATTAATGAAGAATACCTGTGTTCTTTCGAATCCAATAGCATCGTCCTTTGCCTGAATACCAACATTTCCCTGATTCAATAAAAGAAAGCGATCTGCTGTATCCAAATGTAATTTACCTGTTGTTGTTTAAGTTGCCTCTAGTTCATAAATGATGAGGTACTTGAAAGATCGGCATTTGCACCAGAGAGGAGCTGGTAAAAAATGTGGAAATTTCTTTCCCCGGGATGTTGTGAAACACATCTAGTTATTTCAAGAGAGACTGACAAAACAAATTAGGCGCCAGGAAAAGAAGAAAAGACAGAGGTCACACATGTTTCTATTTTGGCTCCGATAATCTCACCAGAGTAACTGTACTGGAATTCAAGAAGCTTCCCCTAAAAAGTACTTGAGCACCAAAGAGAAATCCGCCAAAAGACATTGAACTGGGGCAGCTACATACAAAGCGTGAGGAGTCAGAATTCAAAGTGGTAACTGCATTTCCAAATGCTTTGAGTACTTCATTACAGTGGTGTATTTTGGTGTGAAGGCTCGATGGGACAGAGGGAGTGGGCTGTGGTGCAAGGGCAGATGCGTGAACAAGATAATCTGTTAGCTTCTCAGCACTACGGGATTTCCCAGACCCAGATTCCCCCCTGAAGAATTCTTATTTAGGAACCAAAAAAGAATGAAATACAATAATAAAATTGACTGATTGCGGCTTTGTAGAAGCATTGAGGTGTATGCAGCATCCGCCACAGCATAAATGTGAGGTGGGGCAGTGCGACTTCTCAGGTGGAATGCTTCAAATGAAGTGTGCACTTCATTGGGTGTTTCTGTACAATGCATATATATCAGAGAAGACCGCCCTGAATATGTCTTGGAAGGTTGACTCGAACATCAGTATACTGTCAAACGTAGCGCAACATACATATGGATGATTTTCCTTTAGCCTAGAATATAGGCAATGCAAAATGCTTGGCTCGTTGACGTGTGGCAGGCATGCAATATGTTCAACCCTATCGAATTCTGCAGGGTTTCTTGCAAATACGTTGGCTTTGGGAAAGATGACTTCCTATAACTTTAAGAATAACGATTGATTTTGTAATTCTCTAATTTAATGCACAGACCTGTTCCCCATCGGTGGTCACAGTAACTTCCTCAAAGGCCTCGCTTTTCACAGTGCATGGAATATATCGATTATCTACCAGGCACCAAGCCAGTCTTGCCTTCAATTATATAGTGACTCAGTATTCAAACCAAAATAAACCAAAAACAAACTGGGGGATGGGGGGAAAAAAAACCAATTGTGTTTTTCAGTACAACAGCACACACAAAACACGAAAGCGACGGGGAAAAAAAAGAAAAACGATGGAAAAAGTTAGTTGGTCGCCACCTCTGCGTGTTGGGACATGTTTTTTTTTCTTTTCTTTTTTTGTTCTTCCTGAAGATATCACACCACCGGCTTAGCCGTATGAACGGGAAAATGGACAAAAAAAGAAGGAACGTCTAAGAGAATCTGCTTCCGCGATCCAAGATTGATTCCATCAAGTATGATTCACACGAGGCAATGGCTTTGTGTTGTGAGATCATTCTCACACTGTTCTCTCAGAAAAAGCTAAGGGGTTGCTTGTGGGGGATAACTAACTTGTCAAGCAATCAGAACAATTGTTGATACAAAAAATGAGAAAAAAGGTATTTCTCTGTTATATTCTCTCTTTTACTTCTTCTTCTTGGGTCCATCGTCATCTCCTCCTTTTTTAACCTTTGGCTTGGTTCCCCACTGTTTCTTGGCCCTATTCTTGCGCTCCTTGCGCTGTTTGCGGGCAACTTTGGCCTTCTTTGGCTTCTTGGCTCCATTCTTTAACATAATTAAGCTAAGGGAAAATCATGGAGAAGCTTACTCGGCGGAGTCTGTATGGTGCCTCGAATTTCTTGGCTGCGGAGTATGTGTCGTAAATAATTCCGAATCCAGTGGTCTTACCGCCACCAAAGTGAGTCTTGAACCCACCAACAAAGATTGTCTTGGTTGTCTGGTGGAATTGTGGTAAATTGTGTGGTCCATTTAGAGCAAATATAAATAATCCTTTACTGAGTTCGGAAAAAGTACGCACTGGAACGTTGTACATTTTGCGGAGCATCTTCTTTATTTCAACTTTGGGTACGTTGGCCTTACCGGGGTGAACGACGTCGATAAGCTTTATTTAAAACACAAAGAGGAGAGAAAGGTCCGTTAGAGGGTATAAACGGAAAAGAACAGTAATTAAAAGGCGGCGAAAGTGGGAGTTGGGACTAACGAATTGTCTTCTTTGCAAGAGTCTGTTAAGCATAAACTTTCGGGTCCTGATGGTGGCAGTACCCATACCCGTTGTGGCCGGGGCCTCAGTGCTCATTTTTCCTTACTACTGCAAAAACAAGAAAAAAAAAAATTGGCATGGAAACGATGGCAGTGGCAGGAAGTAGTGCGAAACGAATGGCGAAAAAAAAATGAAGTGTAGTCGTCGCTGGTTCTGGTTGGTTTTTTCACTACGGACCGAGAGCACGTCACGTGCGTCAAAATGGAACGATGCGGGACAAATTCTTAGTCGAAATCGCGCTCCGTGAAAAAAGTCTTATCTAGTGTCGTCATAGCTATAGCTGCAATTGCCACCCAAGTTCTAAATTTCTAATCTGCAGAAGTTGCACTGAACTTCCCATCCCAGTACTCCGGAGGATCCCACAAGGCAAGGGCGTTTTCTTCTTGTAGGGCCATACAGTTCGGTTTTAGTTTTGCATCTCCATTTTCAGCCTTTCTTTGCGGCGAACTAACAGATTCACTAATCTGTTGTAGTTTCGGCAAATGACGTGGTGGGCCAAGGGTCTTGTGATTGACGTTGACGGGACTTTGGTTAGAACGGAGGAACTTGGTCTCTCTTGCACCCGCGCAGTGTTGGTTAAACACGGTTACTCACCCAACTTGGTCAATGTGGATCTGTACAACGAGGGTTGGCTGCTGTGCACCGTGTGTTTGATTGATGTAACTTGCTTTTACTTTTTTTTTTTTTTTTTTTTTGTTTTCCCCCATTGGTTGCCATTTTGCTTTGCTTTGGTGCTCATTGTCTTCCCTTTAGAACCCTTTATTCCAATTGCTGTTGCTCATTTCATTAAAAATTTGCATTTCATGTGCCTAATAAAGCCTTGGGGAAATAGGTACCAAGTTTCCAACGAGGGTCCGGTTGGCGTGGCACACCGGACTGGATCCAAATTCCGCTGAAGCGAAGGCACTGGCTGATTCCTATGACGAAATAGAACTCACCCTTGTTTGCACTTGCATATTCTCTTTCTGTCTCTCCCCATTGCTTGCCTTTTTGTGGGGTCATCTTACCATGATTCCATACTAGATATCACCGGATATGTGCCCCCTTTTTAATGGGATAAAAGCGTTCCTAGATGAGGTGGTCTCTATGAGAGGCGTGCCGGCAGTGGCTCTCTCCAATGCCACAACAAACAACACAGTGACAAAGCTGAAGGTTTGTCCACAATGCCTTTTTCTCACTTTTCACCGTTTTCCTCAAAGCAATTTTATCCACTCACTAGGCAGTTGGCATATTCAAGTACTTTGTTGCAGTGCTCGGCTCAGACACTGTTCCCGAGACGAAACCACTTCCGGGGGGTGTGATCAAAGCCTGTGGGTTGCTCAATCAACCCCCGAAAAACTGCATAATGATTGGAGGTAATTTATGATCCCACTTTCCTCAAGCAAACACTTATCTTCCCAACAGATTCTCCAAGTGATGGACAAGCCGGTTCAGCTGCCGGAATTGGCAGTAGTATTGGAGTCGTCTGGGGCCAGCACCAGATAGAGACCCTCAGGCCTCATTTTACGCACATAGCCACTTCTCCTTCACAACTGCACCAATTATGCATGTCAGATTCTTGATACTATATGACCACTATGGATACAAGGAAAGCCCCACTCAGGAGTCACGACCGTCGTTTGTTTTCCCAACGGAATAAAGACAATTCGCAATACAATGAGGAGATCTTTGTTGACTTTTGGTGTTACGTTGCTCCACAAGAGGGGCAAACTGAAGAAACATACATTTTTTTTTTACAGTGGTTCATCCTTTTCTTTGCGGGCTTTGACTTCATAGGGCCGGTTGAGGAAGTAATGTGAAGGCTGAATGGCAACATCAAGTTTATCAGGGAACCCACGATGTCGGCCAACAAGCATGACCATAATCATGCTGTACATGCAGTGAGGGAGATAAAGAAACAAAAAATAGAAAGAAAGAAATCCAGGAATTGAGGTGAATGTAGAGAGTGGTGTTTGTTTACATACAATATTTTGGAAGCTGGGGATAAACAACCGGAAAAGCTGTAGGGTTTGCCGGCAACTCCAAGTGTGAGGCCCACTGTTCCATAGCTTGAGACAATTTCGAATAGAATTTTGAAGGGAGTATAAACAGGGTCGGTTTGTATGTTTTCAGCTTCTATGCAGCATATTATGAACCAGGGACCTATTACCCAAGTGATATCGAATAGCAGCAACCTAACAAGGTTGGAATCCAGGAGTATCCCGACATTTATGTGGTCTCGATAACCTTTTAAATTGGTGCAGCACCCTATTGGCTTTGGGAGATGAATCCGAATGGCTCCACATGTTTATCAACACGTTAGTATCGCGCAGTGAGACTGCAATTGGTAGAGCAGCTATGTACATCATGGTTATAAGCATCACATGCACTCCAGGATCCAGGGCACTCACGTCTATTGAGTTGAAACCAGCTGTTCTTGTGGAAACACATTGGAACATGCAGTTGACAATGCGATGGCCTGGTGACAGGTATGAAAGGGTCTGCCAATCTAAACCAGTCAAAATTGCAAACTGTGCTAGTGTGGTGCCCTAGAAGTTTTTTTTTCCCCTTCATTTTGAGTGTTCAGATGAAACAATACTCTTTTCACACCATAACTATCAGCAGAATGTATAAGGTATACTTCCAAGGGAAAAGAACTGTTAGATATTTGCGTGGATTTTTCTGGAGGTTCAATTAGGTGTGGCGCTAAGCTGGAAAGGAATCAACCAACACATCTCGAAGAGTGGAGCCAAGTTTGGAGTTTGGCTTGATCCAAGAGATGGTCCTAACAGTAAAATACAACCCAACGGGATATCCAGTATTGCCCAGTAGGATTAGGAACATGGTAACAAACAGAGGAAATGTGTCAAGAGCGAGAGGAACACAGTTGTCACGAAGAAGAGATAGGCCAGCATTATTGAACGCAGCTACCTGTTTGTTTGTTAACTTCTATAATTACAAGAGAGTCATACAGCGTGAAAAGCAGCAAAGAACCATGGCTGTGTGATAGCAGAATTTGGTTTACCGGTAAAGTAACTGCCAAAGGCAATAAAGGATAAGGTAAGTAAAGTCCAGTTATACAAATGTATAACGCCCAGCATTGTTTTTGCAGAGAAATCGCCAAGTTCTTTATAACGTCGGGAATATAGGGCCGTGACAGCTCTCTCTGTGCGCAGGGCTGATTCAACTTCCGGATTTGTTCGAGGTGGTGCCTTCTGTACTTCTCCATGCTGGGTGTCAGATGGAGAATTACTGCCATGCGTAGCATCAGAACTACTGGTTGAGACAGCTGAACTTTCACCTGTATTTGATCTTTCCCTTAGTCCCCCACTTTGTGAGAGATCGTTCATTTCTATTATGTTTCTCTTTGCCAGACGTGCATCAATGATGGCCCCTTCTTGTGAGACATCAAAATCATCTGTGCGCGTTTTCAACCTTGGCCAAACAAGTAACCTCAGAAGCAGTGGAACAGTGGAATCCATAACAGCCCCGCCGACGAGCATGAGGAGCAGTAGAACAATTTTCGAGCCCGAATACCATTCGGAGAGGTCAACAGAACTCAACCCTGTAGCAGATATTGCCGACACGCACATGAACCAGGAATCAATAAATTTCAGAGCCGGGTGTGGCGAAGAGGCGGACGAAGATATCCCCGAGAAATTTGAAAGACTGGAAGCACTGGAGTTGGCAGTATCACTGTTCCACAGCCTCTCGATCGAGTAGCACACTGCTGCTCCTACCAGAGAGAGGAACGTAAACCAGACGAAATGAATAGGAGCATAATGGAAACTGTGCCTGTTCAACAGCGCAGCAGCCAATTTGCGTCGGGCTGAGCGAGGGGCACTGCCTGCCTTCTTCAACAACAATAGAGGGATATGGACTGATGAGGACTTGCCTTCCTTTTTTGCATGAGCCAGAGCTTCGATGGCCTCTACTGGCCGATTGTCATGTTGCTCCCGCCGTTTGATTATTGGCGAGTCCGATTCTCTGTGAATGATCCCTTCTTCACCATCATCGCTTGTGCGTTCCCTCTTGTGTCTGCTATGATCATCATGACGGTGGTGGTGTCCGTGTCTTGTATGGTGCTTATGGTACGAATGGAATTCGCCCTCGTCAGGCTCCGTTCCGTCAACCCAGCGGCCATCAACCTCGATCGAGCGGCTTCTCCGAATAGCCCGCTCTACAACTTCAGGGTGGCTGTCTGACAGTCTGAACGAGTGAGCCCTCTGAGACACGTCGCCATCATCTCCAGGAGCTTCGCCTGTACCTCCGGCCGGAGAAACAGTACGGCTGTCCACATCAGCCGCGGCACCGGATAATGGGACAACAGTGCCAGAACCGACCCGCCAAGTGACATCTGAATCGGGAGTCCTGGCCCTCCACCCGCCCGCCTCGGGCTGTATATCCTGCTGGTTCTTGGCCGCATTATGGGCGCGGTTCTGGCTGTCCGGGTGGGCCGGGGCTTCTATCTGTGGCTTCGTCCCGCCGCAAACATCAACGATGGCGAACTCCGTGCCCTGGAGCGTGGGGTCCATCGCGAATCCGCCCGATTCCAACACCTCCTCGTCGACGCCAGAGGAGTCCCCGCCTTCCTGTTCTGTCGTTGCATTCTTCGTCGTGGTAGTAGTGGTCGTAGTAGTCGCAGCAGTCGCAGCAGTCTTGTCGCTGCTGCTGGTGTTGTTGCTGTTGTTCGCCACTCTCGTTGCTCTCCTAGGCGACGGCGACCGCGACGAAGACGACGAGGTAGATAGCCCCGACGTCAACCCCTCGTCCTCGGACCACCCTTGCTTGTGCCCTCGTTCGTCCTCGTCGTCGCCCTCGTAGTAGTCGTCCGCGCCTTGTTCGTTTCCCTCGGCGGGCGCGGCCGCTGGAGCGAAGCGCGTCGTCACTGCCGACTCGCGCAGCGCAGGCCTGGTACCTGACGACATGGACTGCGACGGAATTCGGGGAGTCTGGAACGAAGTTCCCGCGTCCAAACGGGAAACCCGGAAGGTTCGAAGAAACACGAATGTTCACGAAAGAGCTGATGTTTTTTTTTTTTTTTTTTTTGTGAGGATTAGGTAGCCTAGTGGTGTTCTTTACAAACTTACTGTTTCACAAGGAAATACTAGTGGGGCGACAAGGAACGCCACAATTGTCGATATGCATGTTGTGATTAAATTGACCTGATAGTTCATTAGTTGACTAAAGCTGGTGCATGGAAGATACCTGAGTATTTGAGAAAATGTCCATGCCAGATATATGCTTCACCTTGGGCCCAGGTCCATTCACCACCTTATTACATGAGCTATCCCATCCGGAGTACTGTAGAGTTGCTCCCATCAAACTGTCAACCTAGATGTGTTGGTGTCACAAAGCAAAATGTGAAGGGAGTACAAGTGACCCAAGGAGTCCAACAACAGAGCCAAAGGTCAAAGCCGAGCAAATTGACATTGGAAATAGGGTGGGCCCTGAGCTGATGTATTGTGCTCCCCAGAATGTGACTCCCATTAAAAATCCGCCAACGGGAGCCGAGAGTGTACCAAGAGTGGAAATTCCTCCATTGGTTCCTTGGGGAACCTAGGAAATGGTTGGAAATGAGCAGTTCGAGAGTGGATGGTGCCTTGCCTTGGTGAATCTTGTTATGAGCACTGGAGGAGAGGGACTTAGCATTCCTACTTCTGAGGACCAAGTATCTGCGGCACAGCAGCAATACTTGTTTTAGTTAATACCATAGAGGTTGGAAGGTGAGAGTGCTTACGCATGCTAAGAAACCTGCTGACAGGCAACAAACAGATATTTCAATGCCGAAAATTCTGTTAATGACTCCACGGCAGAGGTAGATAAAGCAGCACACAGTGCCAGCACCACCAGTAGAAATGACCTGTACCCAGCTTCTCTTACCACCTGGCAGTGAAAACTTTTATTTAGGAAAGGAATGAATAATAATAAGGATACATCAAAGTAAGAATAACAATAGTGCTCAAAACAAAATGAAACGAAGACCTTCCCTTCTTGTACTCTTTATCCAGAGTTTTCTTCAACCGGGCCCCCACCCTCGTCATCACTGAGCAACTGATGAAAAACACCAACAATGTTGCAGTGAATGGACCCCCGGCTTCGAAAGTCACACACCCAACCAACCACGCTGCAATTGCACCCCCAAAGTCCAACGCACGTGCCCAATACGCACACACCCCAATGACCCCCGCCACCCCAAACGACACCCCCAGCGTCATCAACCCAAGCGGTTTTTTTTTCTAGTTGTGTTGTGTTGAAGGCTGCTGTTATGAAGACAGGTGGGAGGAATGACTTGTGGGATGGGAGCGGTAGGGAGGCGGTGGGAGGGGGGAAGGAGAGTTATGGGAAACAAGGTGTAGGGTATCTTGAATGACCAAGAATAGGGATTACCATTCCCCACCCACCTTCCTTGTTTGTTTGGAAAAAGAAAAACATCAAGCTTCGAGCCTCTCGTTTCGGGAAAAACTCTACAGAGAAAAAAAACCAGGAGCCGAACGCGAGGAGGTGCCATGGCAGACGTGCGTTTTTTTTTTCCCCAGTGACACCACTCCCCTGCCACATGTCACAGCTGCGCACGTTAGATTCTTTTGTCATTTTTTAACATTAATTCCAGCACGACGACTCGGCACACAAACGCAAAAGGGGACACACAAAGTCAGTGCACAAAGAGGATACGGAAAATGGTGACCCGGATTGCCCCTCCCCTACTACAGAGAAAGCACCAACACCTTCGTCATCTACTGCCACAAGCACAGCTCCTGCAGCGTCAATGGCGGCAGCAACTACTACCACCACAACATCAACTGCTACCGCTTCGGCGACTACAACTGCTGCGGCTCCTGTAGAACTTCCTGGCTCCCCCATAGAAAGTAGTGTTCCTGTTTCATTGTGTGACAATGCTGAGGAAGACTGCATTGAAGTGGATGCCCTGGATTCATCACAGATTGCACTTGTAAGTACCTCTGTCATTCTAAATATAATTCCTGTTCTGCCATCCTCTGGATTTGTCATTAATATTCCACTTTTTCAGTCCCATATTGTCTCCATGCGAGCTCTCCTTAGATCCAGCAGCAGGGTTCTTCCTGAAGACAGTGCAAGGGCTTCGTTCTCCACTATGCAGGTTCGTACATATAAACTAACAAAAAATATAACACAAACTAGACCATTGGTGGTTTCTTTACTCTGTGCAAAGTTAAAGGATCACTGCTTGCGAATATAAAACTTAGCTATGACAAGCATTATCTAATGATCTCCCCTGTTGTAAAAGCGGGAAGTGACTATAAATTCACTGTCATGCCCAACTGTACAGTCTCTGTAAAAATATCCATTAAATTGACTCTACTGTCTTGAAAGATCCAAAACTGGTACTTCTTGCCCATGTAGTTGAAATCTTGCAAGGACAATTCAATCCCTCGTTCTTGAAATGCGGACAAGAAGAAAAAGTGGACTGTTCCTTCAGTCTTATATGCAAAAAGTAACCGCCTTCCTTTTTCTTTTTTTTTTTGGGACTTAACAGTCGCCAGCGGGGAGACATTCGATCTCGTTGCGGAAAACAAAGCAGCCAAAATGCAATGGGTCAATTCCCTCGAGAAGTTGATTGACTCTACCCTCACACCGATTCTGCGCTTCATTGATAGTGCATGGCGTTCAGAAAGCTTCACCTGGATAAATTTTGAGCAAACATTGCAGTTACTGCAGAAATTGTATGAAACACTCTAACCTCAGACTCAAGTTGAACCCACTTTCCCTAGGAACTTCAAGCCAGCCAAGAATTCCCTCAAAACTCGTTTCAATGTTATCATTCTCCTTTCCTATGCAATTTCTGAAATTTGAAACAGGAGGTTGCTGTAGATAAGCCTGGGTTTATCAATTATGCAAATTTTCGGGTCTTGATTATATCCCTTCTTAATAGAAGGGAGATTGCTGAGTGTTTCAGTAAGCTCACCAATGCTGGGAAAAAGCCACTAGGAGCTGCTGAAATACTGGAATTTCACAAAACCTGCCAGAGTGAGGTTATTCACCTCGTTCTGATTTCCTTATGAAGTAATATGGACCACCAGACTGAAGACTTCACACCTGAGGATGCTGCCGTTGTGATACGTCGTTTTGGTGAGAATCGGGATGACCACGGGGCACCCGTGATGCCTACGCAACTTTTACTTCATGAATTTGAAGCCTACCTTTTATCGAAGCATAATTCTATCTTCCATCCTGCTATGTCCCAAATTCATCAGGTGTTGTCAACTCATCCAATTCTCTGGTAACTTACCCTTCATAGGACATGACAGCACCACTGACTTTCTATTATATCAATGGATTTACTTCCTTCGCCACACCCGAAGGTTACTTCCGCTTCCTGAAGAAGGGAAACGGTCGTTACCTTGAAAGTTCGTTTCCAACCACTATTGTCTTTTATTGATTTCTGTCAGTTGTAATACTTGATGGAAAGGAGGAATATGTAGATGAAATCCTGAGACTTGTTAAAGAATTTGCCTTCAAAATTAACCCGTAAGCAGAACCATCGTACTTGCAGTCAATTTATTTTTTCCAACAGGTTCCCTGTTATACTGTATCTCAGAATCAAATGTGGCGAAAAACAGCAAGTTAGTCCATTGTCAGAAATTCATTTTCTGTTAATTTGGCCTATTGTAGGAAAGACTTGTCTCCTCACTGAAAACCATTCTTGGGGATTCACTTGCAAAACCCCTGTGTGAGGCAAAACCTGATTTGAAATACCTGCCTTCCCCAGCTGCCCTAAAAAACCGTGTATTATTAATGGTGGATAGTGTATAGCGACCGATGTTTGTATTGATCGTCATTTTTAGGGTAAACTGGATGACGTAACTGAAGATCTCGGAAACATGCTCTTCCTTCATGCATGCACGCCAGCCACTTTTCCAGAGGATTTAGGTAGTTCCCTGCTTTCAAGTTGAATTTTCCCAACATTTGTCGTATAGATGTTGCAAGGCCTTGGGATGTTTTACTCATTGCACAGAAGAATTTTGATAGATTTGAACCCTCGAAGTTGATAGAATATCCTTTTTCCCCATTCCATTGCCTCACTATGCGGTCCCTTAACCTCTCACAAACATTCCAGACGATTTATCACGCAAGTTCGGCCATCAAAGAAATGGCCTCCACTGGAGCCGTAGGCCTTATGTGTTCACTACTTTTTTTCTGACTTCGACAAAGTTGTTCTGCATGGGCCAGTGGCATACAACTGGCACCTGTGAGTCCCACTGACTTCACTGCATCTCTGGCCGAAGGCAAATTTATACTGAATGGAGGCTGCGGGTATCAAAGGAAACAGTGGTTTATGACACTGGACCCAATATCTTTTGAGGATGTTGTAAGCTACCCCAGTGCTGCGGCAATCAACACTGTGAACAGTTTAACCGTTGAGGTTAGTTACTTAATATTTTTTTTTTCTGCATTTAAACTTCAAAATTAGGTCCTAAGTGCCAGAGTGCTCCCAAAATCTGAAGGAGGAGAGGCACGAACAGTCAATCCACTTGTTGAATTGGAACTGTTTGGCGATGCAGATGACCACAGACAATTTAGAACAAAGCCAATTGGTATCTTATTTCCACTGAAAACATATTTGTCACCTCTAAAAAGTGAGCAATGGATTTAACCCGGAATGGATGGGAAAATGTGAACCTTTTGTTTTTCCTTTGACTGCCAGTTCCCACGCAATGCTTCTCATAAGGTAAAAAAAAAGTACGGCTACAACTAGCTAATCGGGAATCAGAATAATGGATGGAGCAGTGGGTCGTGAGCTTGCACACTATTCATTGCCCGTCAATTGCATTCGCCCTGGATTACGTGTAGTGCACCTCAAGAGCTTTAAAGGAAAGCTACCTCCTCCCTGCACACTATTTCTCAGGTTTGATGCTGGGGAAAAAGTATATTTCCTCACTTATCTCCAGAGTTGCCATTGATGTCAACAAGACTCCGAGGTACCCGTTGTGTGACCAACTGGAGCCACTCCCCAAGGTATCATCTACAAGTTCTTCGTTTAGAACGTAACAACAAGAAAGAAACTATTAGCTTTTTCGAGCCGTGCCAGGTTATTGGGTAAAATTTTTGGCCCAGATGAATTCAGTGAACCTGGAAGGAAGATACCCGATACAGGTGTTTTTGCACGAGGAATCTCTACCTATCCCATTGATAGGAAAACAAAGGCCCAGGTTTATGCAAAAAGTTCCGTATGAAAACGCTTCTAACAATGCATCAGTTGGGAAGTCCCATTTGCGATCAGTATGCAGTAGCCTGCTTCAGTGACAGGACAGCCTATTGCATTGCTGATGGGTGTATGTCTCCTCCCTTTCACAAAAATTGATTAATTAAACTTAGGCAACTGGGGGCCTGCTCCAAGAGAGGCCGCTCAAAAAGCAACAGCCACTTTTGTGCAAGTAATGGAAGAAAATGTGTAGTATGTCTTGCCCCAATTTCAGCTTTTCAACTTACTTTCCATTGCAGTAAACAAAAGACTATCCGAGACATGGGACAATTACTTGCAAGGGCGTTAGTCTGTGCGAATAGGGCAATCTCTGATGGAATGTCAATAGGGTACAACATTGTGAAACCTTGGCAATGTTCACATTCAATAGTGAGAGTGCTGGAACAACAACTTTCCTCGGAGGAGTTGTGATTCCCTATGGAGAGGCAGATGTGTCTTCGGGGCATAAACGAGCCAGCTGGTGCTGTTTGAATCTCTCTTTGGGTGATTGCAAGGTTTGAGACCTGTCAAGAGCCATTCTGAACAACTCTTTACAGATATTCTGCTGGAGGGCCAAAGACAAAAAAGTCATTGACATAGGTGGGACAGCCCGTGGCAGCATGGACGGCACTGATCCTGGTGGCAGATTGGGTCCGTACAAGGAGTTCCTTAAGCCAGACCTGAGGAACTTGCGCATGCACCATTCTGATGTCTCCACTGGGGATTTGCTGATTCTTATGAGGTAAAATTTATTCCCAACCGTAATTCACGGTTCCTTTGCCCAGTGATGGTATTCACGATAATTTTGATGCTCCTTCCCTTGGTATGAAGCCAAAAGATGTTGACCCCACGAACCTTGCCGATTTCACTGCTTGGGATGTTGCATACAAGGCGAAGCCTGAAACAACACTCGGAGCACAGCAACGCTATATGTAACTCTAAACATGAGATTTACCCTTTCTCAATCCTGCACTAGGGTCGCGAATATAAATAAATTCACCTCCAGTCTCTTGGAGAAGTTTGGAGGAAACATTCCGGAACCCGAGATTGTTACAAATGCCTTCATGGATTACTGTTACAGGCTTACAAGCGCCAGCCGGTATTCCCCCACCAATACTTTCGTTCATTTCCAGCTCACACTCACATAGAGACTTTATGGAGAACAATCCCAGGACCAAGCTCCCAGCTGACTACACGAGGTTTCCTGGCAAACTTGACCACACCACTTGTGTATGCATAAAGGTAGGTCATGTAAAGCCACCAAAACCATCCACCTCTGGTTCATAACACCATGATGTATCCCTTGGGAGAGGGTGTTGTTGGACAGATCATAGTTAGACTCTTTTTTTGTATTGTGTTGAGCCTTTCATAAAAAGAAAGAATAGAAAATATCAAGTAGATATCAACCAAAAAAAAGTCGTTTCGTAAAACACAGATAATGAAGGCCGTTTGTTTTGTTTTTGCACTTGTGGTTGGTGTGGCTCTTGGATGTGGATTTGGTGATCCCTGTGATGATGGTTATTGCTGGTATTTAATAGTTTTCGAGTCCAACAGTTCTTTTATTTTTTCCCCCTGTGTGGAATAGTGACCGAACATTAACACTTCTTTTTGTTGAAGTTCACAGTATGGGTATTGTGGGAGGACTGATGCCTACTGTGGTGATGGGTGCTTATGTGACTGTCCTGATGGTCCTTCATGCAGTGAAACAACTTCGACTTCAACTCACGTAACTGGGTGTGAAGTTCCCATAACTATTTTTGTTTTTCTCCTTACCAGGTGGAAATAGGTTGTGCCCACTGGACCTTTCCAGAAAAGATAACTTTGTGGTATATCGTTGGATATTTTGAGGGTTTTGTGAGTAAATTTTCTCAGATATATTGGGGACAAGGAACCAATGAACTGAGCCTAAGGAGCTACTGTGCAGACTCTAATTACGATATCTTCCAGGTATTCACTCCCACGCAATGAAAACCGTTCATGAGACAAACAGATATCTTTTATGGACTACTTCCCAACAAGTGGGACTCACAGTTACCCAACCATAGACTTGGTATTCACAAAGACTGTTTTTTGTGATAACCCTCACATCGAAGCACTAGGCTGGGCACTGCAGCACATATTTCACAGATTGGACTGCTCTTTTGCACTGTCCCACTGTTGGAAGTGACATCACATACTGCCAGCAAAACAATAAGACACTCTTGCTATCATTAGGAGGTGCCGCTGGGTCATATGGTTTCTCTTCTTCTTCTCAGGCATGTCACCTCTCCCTCACATTCCCAATGCTCAAACAACCTGAAAAAGGCAACCACTTTTGCCCAAACGGTTTGGGACATGTTCCTGGGTGGCTCATCCACCCACCGTCCCTTTGATAGTGCCATCTTGGATGGTGTGGACCTTGACATAGAACTCGGGTCATACAAATACTATTCCGATTTTCTCCAACAACTCCGATCTCTCTATGTGTGTGACCTAGTAACACGCTAACAATAGCTATCTCTATCTACCCCTCACTATCCACACAGAACACAGACTCATCACGGAAGTATTACATCAGTGGGGCTCCACAGTGCCCATACCCAGACTCCTTCCTGGGGCCAGATGGAGCAGACTGGTCAGGCACAGTTCACACAGGGACTGCTCTCACGGGGGCATACTTCGACTTCGTGGCTGTTCAGTTCTACAACAATCCGGTCTGGATCCCTCCAATAATTAATTAAAACCGAACGAGGGAATAATCCAATTAATTTGTGTGCCTTAGAGCTGCAACTGTGGGTCATCTGGGTTTGTTCAAGGGAGCTGGAGTTTTGACACATGGAACAAATGGGCCAACAGCAGTTCACTGAACAAAAATGCAAGGATTATGGTTGGCACACCAGGTTAGTGCACATCCCATCTTATGTCACTAATTTAATAAATTCCACAACAAACAACAAAATCAGGTTCCAAGACAGCAGCAGGAACCGGCTATCAGACTGATGCCCAATTGCAGGCAGACCTCACAGCAGTCTATGGATATTCAAACTTTGGTGGATGCATGATGTGGAATGCAGTTGAGGCTGCAAGTATGAACTTGTTCCATTGGCAATTCCTCACATAATCTTCAACCCCCCAAAAGAGGACAATCATGGTCCCACAACCTCAGCTTGGCTCAAATCCCTGGACCCCCGTTACTGTTGATTGGCTACTGTATGTTGAGAAACCTCGTATTTGGTAAAAAAAAATAATGGCAGAAAACGTGTCCGGAGCTGCACTTCTTATAAGAGGCCCTCAACAGGTCCTTAACAAAATAGGGCTCCGCACATTTTCGTTCTGTGCGCCCTGACTTTTGGGCGTGTTTTTGTAAGGGGTTTTTCTTTGCTGTTTTGTAATTGTGGGGCTCTTTCCTTGCGGTAGTAAATTCAGTGTGTTGTGAACACTGTCAGCCAATAACAACAATGCAATCGATTGAGTTCCATTCTATCCCTCAGTGAAACTGAGAAGGGTCCTCCCTGTGTTTGAAATGGCACGAGAGAGTTCATTGCACATGGCTTTGACTTGGGCTGTAACTTGGTCAGGGTCAGTCACACCAAGAACACAATTCAAGTACACTGCCAAAATGTGTATCTCACTTGCACAGTCATAGCAGTGATCAATGCCGGCTGAGTTCACGTTGTGTGGGAAATGGGAGGTTCGGAGCGTCGTGTTGAAGTGGTACATCACATCTGAATACCACATGTTATCATACGAGCACATGGGGAGGCAGTGAAGGCTCTGCTGAGAGGTTGGAGTTGTTTGGTGTTGTGCATCATTGCTCGCCGTCGTTGTGGTTTCGCCTTCAACTTGCGATCTTTCTGTTTGTTGGATAACATGTGTATCAGGAACAGAAGTTAATGATGCTGATGCAGCTGCGTCGGCACAGCACGTTTCAGCAAATTGCCCACAGGAAAACACAACGAGTCGGCACTCAGATGTGGTGCAGCCACCCCACACAGGAAAGTACAGCGTTCCACAAAGGTATGTGCTGGTGCCTGGAGTGTATGGCAGTCGGAACTTCAGCAAGGACACCTTGGGCCGCATTATATTCACCCACTCCATTTGGTTGGCCATGTCTTGTTGAACTTGTGCCTCCAGATTCGTTTTCTGAAGAACACGATGAGTATGCGAAATAAAAATGAAAGGGGCTAAAAAATACAAACCTTTCCCCTTCCTCTCACATCTGAGATGAACAGAGTTGTGTCACTCACCCCACAGAAGTGAGAGGCCTCCTCGTTGTCAAAAGGAACTTGGTGCAGCTCTATTTGCGGCGTGGCAACAGCCTCAAATTTCGAAGGATCATACAAGACAAAGCGCAAATGCGGAAACAGCGTGGCAAGGTAGTTTATGTGGCCCCCGGGCGCCGCGCCAGCATACAACACAGTGTCTCCCGGAGATGAATACCACGACAGGAATTCTATCTCGGCCACAGCCAGCTTCCGCTGGCCCCAGTGCTCCACCGTCTTGGCCTCGCCGGTCCGCCTCTTGTAGGCAGGCAGGGCCGAATGAGGGAACCTGTGAACACACAGAACCCGGTCGGAATGACACAGAGGTTCCTGCCTAGTGCACAGCTGGCTGTGGTTCACCCACACTTGCCTGATGTGAGGGTTCTCGTTCCAGAGTGCCAGCTGCGCGCCCATAAGTCCCAGCGACGCGCAGTCGAAATGCCGGTTGAAATTCTTCCTCCTCATCAATGACAGCGTGCTGCCACATGCCCTCTTTTTTTTTTTCTTTTTCTTCTTCGTTTGCTGTGTTTTGGCGCATTTCGCCTCGTCCTCGTCCTCGTCCTCGGCTACACTACCGCTTCCCATAACTGCCGCCGCGCACGTTGTATCTTTCTCACGATCGCCCGAGTTTGTTGTTGTTGTAGTCACTTCAACAGGTGCCGCATCCGATGATGTGCGCTCCGTCCCACAATCATTTTTGTCACCAGTGTGTGGTCGATGCAGAATCGGTGATACTCTTAGGACTTTGGGAGATGGACACACTGCCTCCTCGCTCGTCATTGTTGTTTAAACCAGATCGATATTCGGGGAAGAAACGTGAAGATTAACATCCAAAAAATCAGTGAACAATGAGTACACTACGAGAGCACTTCTCGTTTGTTCCTTTTTTCTCTCCTTCTCCATTTTTCTTCTAGACTTCCCCAACGTTGTCCGTTACTGCGCCGTTTAAACCACCAAACGACGCCCATCAAACTGGCTACAAAAACAACACCCCAGGAGAATCAAAGCTTAACTTAAACCACCAAAAAAAACATGGATTCCATCCCATCCCAGCAAGAAGAAGAAGAAAGAGAAAGCTATACAGGCCCTACTGCTATTACTATGGCTCCAGAACATTATGACCTTGAGGACAGTTGCAGTATGGATAAAGAGGGTCTTTTACCTCCGAGGGAGGAAGGCACCTGGGCAGTGCTCCAACCAGAACCAAAGGCCTCACATTCCAAAGTGACGATTGGTTCTGTCCTGTGGAATCACAGCACCAGGTACTTTCATGTGGATGAAGAAAATGGGGATGTGGTGATGGAGAGAATTCGCGATGGCTCGGAGAGAGTTGACCCTTTTGGCATGTTACCTAATGAATTGGTGCTGAGGATTTTCTCGTATCTGAGCATCCGCCAAATTTTTCTAGTTTCTGTGGTGTGTATCCTAAGTTCTGGAAATAATTAAAATCACTGAGGAAATTCACCCAACTAATTCAGACCTGCAAACGATTCTACTCGTTATCGACTGAGACTGCACTATGGAATGAATTTGCAATTTGTAGGAATTGGCCCACAAATCAGGACGCAAAATTCTACAGAGACCTGTGTGCTTTTTTATATTTTGCATTTCATGTTTATAGATCAAACACAGATTGATCAGAGAAGCCGCTGAAAGAAGGCGAAACGTAAGTATGCTAGATTCTAAGTCACACTGAGGAATTTTCTAGACAAAGAAATGGAGAGAGCAGACAGCGACAATAATCATCAGTTCTAGAATTTGGGAGTTTATATTTACACTTTTGCTCATTTATTCCTGCGTTGCCACTGTGCTGAAGTTTGATTCACGAATTAACTGGTCATGGTTAACCATTCTGTGGCCAGCACTACTGTATGTCCCATATTTGTGGCTCATCTTGGTGGTATGGGGTCCGCGTTGATTATCACATTCTAACTTAGAATTCAGATGTACGGACGCGTTTTTCACAAATACGGACCATTTGAGGAAAGAATCAAAGCAAGACCTCATGAGTGCTACCGGCCTTTGTTCAACATGTGCTGCATGTCTGTATGTGAAGGTATATCAAGAAAGCGGTGCCAATTTTTCATGTCTCTTGCATCCGTGACACCCTTCTTTCCACTGCTATTTCTTGGTCTGTGCGGCGCTGTGCCGTCTTGGATTGTTCCCCTCCCACTGCATCTAGTCTCAGTGCACCTTCTGCTAACACCGTATTACTTGAGGGCCAAGGTTCTGACATGGCGAATGTGGAAGCTCGCAGTGTGGTACCTAAGCCCAATGTATGCAGCAATGTGGAGTACATTCCTGGCCTTGCTGAGTGCCAAGCTGTACAATAACACTACCGTACTGTGGACGATTGTGGTTGTTCCGCTAGTATCAATACATATCTGGCCTTTGTTTGGTATGGTTATTCTCCTGGGATTTCTCAGGAGCTGCACCAAGCTTCAAAATGAAGCTGATGCCACTGCCATTATCTTCTTTCTTGGTCTTGCGTTATCTGGGATCTTTTGGAACATTGGAGCTTATTTTGGCATTAAATGCTGACGGAATCAAGGACCTTCCTGTGATCCAGAGCTTTGGCCCACTGTATTTCGTCGTGGGACTGCTTTTGTTATCCTGTCTATTTTACAACATGGAGGTCACATTCCCCCACTGGGGAGACTGCTGTTAAAGAAAACTAAAAAGTTTCACTATTTGTGTTTCCCATCGCATTTGGGTACTGCAGACTGAGAGGGTCCTTCTCTCATTCAATGGCAGGGGGAGATATGGTTGATCTATCAGAAGGATTGGGGTTTGGTCTGTTAACTGCTGATCATCACTGGGTTCCCTAATATTTGAAGAAAACAACGGATGCAGCCGTACCACGAGTACGAGGAAGAATTCCTTCAGATTCTGGACCACATCAGGCAGAAAGTCAGTCTCCTGCCAAGCTCGGTTGGAGGTTGGCTGGCGTTTTTCGTTCCACGCATTTAAAAACTCGCGGTACTGAAACGACTCTGTGACACACAGAAAGAAGAAAGATGTTGACTGACCAGGCTGAGCAAGAGACTGAAGAGGCGGCAAAGTTTGTGCGTTATTGACGGCTCGCTATTAATTAGTTAATGCTAGTAACTGCTTTGGCTAACTTCCTTGTTATGGGAGTTGTTATAGTTCTACACCGTCACTTACTTGCCCATTTTATTGCAAATAGCTCCGTAAGATGGAGATAGCAATACGAGACCTTCCACAAAAAACAAAGCTGCAAACACAACTAAAGGCCTATGAAGCTGAGCTATCCAAGGCCAGGAGGCAATTGCTATTGACCCTTCCTGCCACAACTGTGGTGTCTCCTGCTGAACTTCAGGTGTGCCTTTTTTGAGAGCAGTTTTAACCCACAAAATAAATTCAATCAACCAAAATATGCACTTTTGCATAGGCTGAACAGCGAAGGAAAATTGAAGAATCAAACAGAACTCTGTCACAAACATCAGGACGCCTGGCACACATAGAAGCAGTTTCTAGAGATACTGAGCACATAGGAACATGTGCCCTTGAGGACCTTCAGCACCAGCATCAGCAATTAGACCATGCTTATAACAAGGTACATAACAATGTGCACGCCTTCATTGACATTAGTCACAGCTCTATGATATCGACCAAAAAGTTGATGTGGCAAAATCTTTACTGAAGCAAATGGTTAGTCTTCCTTGTCCTTTGGGTTTTTTCTCATGTTCAATTCCAGTGGTGGAGAATAATTGGGGATACCATGATCCAAGTTATAATCATAATCCTCCTTGTTATTTCCATTGTTGGTGTTGTATTTTTTAAGTGGATATTGCCTTTCTTTTAGTGCTGCTTCCACTTGTTTGAAAAGTGTTACCAAACACAGCACACAAGCTAAAACAAACCCTTAAAAATAACCCCGGTAACAACCAACGATACCCGTCGCCACTGGTCCAAATTTGCGTTCAAATCTTTTCCAGATTTCGACTTGGGTAGTACTTTGGCGTTCATCCCCGACAAAAAACAGCGACTAGAGACAGCTGAAAGAATTTTGTTTCTAATTTGTTATTATTGCATATGTTGACTCACAAATTGTGGTGCACCACAGTGTTGTTGGAAAATTGGTGACTGTTGGGGTGCTGGTGGAGTTGGAGTTGGTTGTGGCAGCAACTTGTTACATATCTTGTCTTGTTGTATATCTTGTCTTGGCCAAGGTGTCTGCGGGAATTTTTTTCCTCTTTGAGGAGTCGGGATGAGCAGCGAAAAAACCCGGGGCGGAGATCTGCTTCTAGAATTCGTTGGAAGGTTGCCCAATGCGGATGGTGCTTTTCTCTGGTGTGGATGATGTTATTGCGTCCATCGCACCAC